>CM067224.1:68376326-68496325 GCA_034190945.1 Octodonta nipae
TTTTTCCGACAAGCCCTTGGTGTATGGTGGTAATACCTATCGTGGTTTCCTCTTCCTGCCTATGAGGTTACTCCAGTTGTTCAAATGCCTTGTTAATGATGGTTTCCGGATATCCGATAGTCAAAAGGTCTTCTCTAAGTTTAATTTTTTCTTCTTTGAGGGCCTCTGGTGTGCTGGAAATATTTTTGGCTCTATGGACTAATGTCGCCGACAACCAATAGCCAGGTCTCGCTACGCTGATTGGACGAGACAGGGGATTAAGCGACCCAATGAGCATGACCGGTTAAGGGTATAAATACGACGGGTAATCTGAGCTTCCCATCATTCACCTGATGACGATAGCAGATCGAAAGCTAGTGAAACGTTGTGGGATCAATCATTTCAAGACGACAGAAGACCAAGAAAACTTCGATGAACATTTATTAGGTGTCACACTTGGAAAATAAACGTTAAAGAGTGTGTGTCTTCTAGGGTTTTCTTGTAATGTTTGTAGTTTAGCTTCTAAATACTTAGAATTTTCTAGCAATTTATCTTGTAATTTGTCTTCTAGAGTTTTAGAATTTTCTGCTAATTTATCTTCTAAAGCCTCTTTCAAGTTTGTAGAATTTTCTAGTAATTTGTCTCCTAGGTTTTTAGAATGTCCTTGTAATGTAATGTTTTCTGGTATTCCCAGTAATTTCTAAATCGTTTTCCTCCAGTTCTTTTTTTAAATCCGTCACTTTTAACTGGTCCAAATAACTCACTGCTTTAAACATTGTTAGTGTATTTATTTTCTACTTCCAACGTTCCACAAATACAACCAACACCTGACCACTGTAATGTTTTTATTTTCACACTCTGGTTCTTGGATATATTTCAAAAACACAGTAGAACTTACTATACTTTATTTCCACTACTATTTATACTTTATCTTGAACACCAACTGTTTACTAAACGGCAATCGAGTACAGGATGAGTTCTTTCTTCGGCTGTTCGTATTTAAAAAAGAAAATTTCCTTCATGGGTTCTCGAAGGACCGAGCAATTTCATTAGCGCCTCGACTCGCCAAACAAACTACCTCTTGGATTCCACGATTCCTGTCACAAAATCGATGAAATTTATATAATTGTTGTTCATTTCTTCCCGTTTGATATGTGATTTATTATCGGTAAGTCATTTGAGTAGTGTACGTGTAAGTTTAATTGTTGCCTGCAAATAAACACTGACATCCTGTATTCTTTCATTTATTGTTTAATTATTTAATTATTTCTTAACAATGCATTTACGGTTTTTTTCATACGCATTGTAACTAAGTGTTGCTCCCAGAGACTTCTGTAGATGATTAATAAACACATCTTTATTCAGATATTTCGCTTTGTTTTTTTTTTTTTCGGCAATATATTCAATTCCATTAAAGTATTAATCAAAGAAAATATTAACATATTCCATTTTTACATATGATGGTTGATAAGATTGAACGGAACTTCTAACAAATTTATAGATTCCTTATTTTTATTTGAAGCTAGTACAATTTCAAAATATTGTTTAGGCCTAAATATGACACAGTTCTTTGAAACTGTGCGATGGTTGATTTTTGTGTGTTGGATAGAAATTTTTTCCATAGTGTTTTGTTTTAATTTTACCATCTGCAATATTTGTTAGTTTTCCGTGATTGTTTATATTCTTCAAAGATTCTACTGTTAATTTATATATTTTTTTCTGGTATTATGTCCACTCAATCTATCAATCCTTTACACATAGACAGTTTATGCTTTTGTATGTCACTAGAGCTTTATTTTCTAAACGATCCAATTTTAGAATTTCTCTAGAAGTTGAAACAATTATTACCAATAATGATGTCAGTTAAATAACACAAAATCAGTTTATTTACATGGTATATAACTGTTGAAGGAAATTTAGACAAATAAGTATAAATATTAAATACAAACATAAATGAAATCATTAACATTTACACAATTTGGAGAAATAATTGTACAGATTTATATACAAATAAGATTCAACTAAAGATTTACTTTGGCAAACTTCTCTTCTGGCACCTCTGGGAGTTCTTCAATAATACTCAGTTTCTCTAGGTCTGTAACTAAAAATAATATGTACATTACCAAAAGCAAGATTTCAATTTAAAATTGTTGTTCTTAAAACTAGGCAAGTAATGCCAATAATGCTGACTTGTTTATTTTGACATATATTTATTGCAACAATACTGAAAATTAAAAAAAAAAAAACATCATGCAACAGAAACAAATTTTCCAGTATAACACTTTTGACTAGGATATTCAAAAACTATATACTTACTATTGTCATCTTCTTCAAGGTATTTTTCAATTTCTTTGTATTGAGCAAGTACTGTTATGTACTTCTCTGTTAAATCAAAAGAATGGAATGTCATTAATGACAGTATTTTGATTATTATTTTATTTCTTATTAAATAGTCCCATTCATCTACAAAAAAAATTAACAATAATAAAATAACTAATAGAACAGAGATGAACAATGTTGTTCCACTTTTAATAAAAACACTGCTCAGTAAATGGCAAAAAGGAAGGTTCATACTAATTTTCAAAATTCTGTCTTATTAGTTAAAACTTAAAAAGCCTCCGTAACACTAAACCTATTCCGCCCTATATTCAATATATAGATCAATGTTGGCAACCTTCCATTTGTGTTCTTTGAATACGAGGAGAAAGAACATGCTGTTATCTTTATATACAACATTCTAAATAACAGAAAATATTTCGATTGTGGCTTGATCAATAGCGTTAAGTTTAGGGTCCCCAAAATTAGCTTAAGACTACTCTCATCTAATCTCTTCTACATTAACAACTGAAGCCCTTCACTTATATACTCAGTGCCTGCAATGATATGATGGCCAATAACATAGTTCCTGACCTATTTAACATCAAATTTGAGGCGCATATAATTGCTGCATCAGGATGCAAACCCTTCATGATATTGGCGTGTCTGTGACATTGTCAAATACTTTTGTACTGTTTAACCCTTCACATGTAAGTACATATTTGGTGTTTGTAGAGAATAAATAAATAAACAAAAATATTTCACCCATCACATATATGCAACTGCTTGTGGGCTAAAAAACAAAACTTTTTTTAGCCACCCTGTATAACTATAATTCCTGTCCACCCTATATTGCAACCATCCTATATATATGCAACTGTTTATGGGCTCTCAAATACAACATTTTTGTTCTAACACTTATTAAATCACGCTGTATTAGTATAATTCTAATAATTAAATTATATTATTAAAAATCGCGGTAGTTTGTTTGATGTAGTAAATAAATAATGTATATTATTTTGTCGTTCAGATAAATTTTTGTTCATTGTTGTCATTGATGAAGTCTTGATAATTTAATTATAAATGAGTGAATTTGTAATAGTAGGATATATTACGGTAAAAAATATTTAAATTTTTTCTACAATATTAAAAACAATAGTTTATTAGCCCTTTAAATGCCAATTCTTAATATTTATTAGCAATAAGTTATTACAGATTATGATGCAAAATCATAATTTTTTGTATTTCATCAGCAGATAACCGAGTTCTATGCCACGATATGAGCTTTTCAGTTTTTGAGGAAAATCTATGTTTTGATTTACATTAACATATGTAAATAAATGTAACAAATCACTTTACAACTTCAAAAATATGTTAAATAAAGTTTGAAATCATATATACGGATTTCTTGGGAATAACACCAAGTTCAAATTGTACATTTTCTTACAAATAGAATTGCCAATTTTAGCATTTTATTTAATTGTTCATTGTATTACAATGTCCATAGAGACCGGCGTCTAATATAGATCAATAAATATAAAGCCACTGACAATGAAGTCAGAATAGACTTTGAAACGTTTGGTTTTCCTTCAATATACGTCGTTTTATTTCGATTGTGGTATTATTGCCCAAAAAACATAAAAGTAATCAAGAATATGCCACAAACAACGTTTAGAAGACAATTATTCCCAAGAAATCCAAAAATAAAAAGTAAAGATTTAGAAGACAAAATGCTGAACAACAAACAGTAGTTTCTTATTTATTTAATTTTATAGTTTTCTGATTATATACATTTTTGTGGGTTTGGACATAGTACTACTAATTATACTCACTTGGACAATCTTCATTTATTTTTTTCTCTTCTCTGTACCTAACCAAACCTCTAAACAATATTTCTAAAATTAGTTTGTACAAATGAGATAAACATTCACATCTGAAATTAAACAAACGAATGAACATAAATTATTATCAGCTCTGCCAACTTACTCTTTCACATTTTGATGATGGACCCAGTAACTCGTTTTAAATGTGTTATATATAAAACACAACAAATTCAAGGAAACATCAAGAGGTACAGTAGAAAATTTGCACAAACATTTTTCAAACATCAATACAAAAATATAAAACCTACAAGCGTCTGAAACAAAAAAATAAGGACAAGAAATGAGTGTTTTTTGTATTTTACTATAAATGGTTCACCTGTATTAAAATAAACTATTCCCTTCTTCACGACTGAACAATTTTTCGATTTGTTTAGAATAAATTCAACAAAAGAAGAATACACTGAAGCTTCTTTGAAAAGTGCCGTTATTTCATATATCACCGGATGCTGAGGTCTTAAGAATATTAACTCTTTTGTAAAGTTACAAAACTGCTCCTCACTGAAACAAAAGACAAAGGAATAATTGCAAAAAGAGTCATGTTTGTTATACCTACTCACATGCATTTATAACTTCCAGCCCTGCAGATGTTTAAAAAAAATTTTACAGATGAATGTAAGAACCGAGTCATATCCGTTTTTCGCTAAAAAAGGAAAATAAATTATTATTGTTGTAATTAGTAGTATGATACAAAAATATTCAAGAATTAAGAGGTTGCTAGAAAATCATTCAATAGGGATCAGTTTTCTTTGACTAAAAAATTTCATTTTATCAAATGATTTAATCAATAAAGTTTAAAAAATTAAGTCTTGTAGTGCCATTGTAGTGTTTGTTTTATACATCTAGAAAAAATCTATGCAGTGAAATAAACTATTTCATAGTTTATGTGCAAATTAACTGACATAAAAAAGGTTGGGGTTTAGGAATATAATAAATAAGAAAAATTGTAATGTTTCTTTAAGTAATAAAAATATTTATAGTTCAATTTCCATTAATAAAACAGAAGTACCCTTTAATTATATTCTGAACAAATAGAAAATGATATTGTTAGTTTATTTCCGTAAGACACGTGTGATGATGGTAAATGACGGCTTTCTTCATTTGTTACCACCTCCTCCTGTTGCAAGGATTGTAAAATGTCGAAAAGATAGTATCATAATTGCTTTGAATGATGTTACTCAACCTACGAACTCGTTTGTGTCATTTCTATCCTAGGAATCTATATATAAATAGGCAAAGACAAAACGATTAGGTACCATTTTCTCCTCTGTTTCTCAACCGATTTTCTTCATTTTTGTTTTGTTTAGTAGCTGCTGACGACCTTCAGTGCAGAATGCTAATCTTAATTTATAATATTGGTTCATTCATTAAATAAAATATAATAAAAATTCATTATTTACGTCAATAATGTCAATGACAAACAATTGAATGTGCCGCCGCCGCTAGACTCAAAACATTGAGTAATTATATATAGACAGACCAATGCTGCTATATACTTAGAGCATGTACTTCTGGAAGTGGCATGCAAGCGTTGTTATTGTTTAGTGGTAAAGTAATCGTATATTATAATTATACAGGGCGATTCCAGATACGTTAGAAATCATTTTTTTCGAGGGTGGCACATAAGCAGTTGCATATATAGGGTGTTTAAAATATAGAGTAGAGTGCAATTATAACTAATAAAATAATTATATAGGGAATTTACAGGGTTTTTGGAAAAGAAGGTGCAGTAGAATTACAGTTATACATGGTGGTGCAAAAAATGTTATACATAGATGCATATACAGGGTGGCAGAAATGGAAATGCAACATTTCGTAACCCATAAGCTGTTGAATATATATAGTTAAGATGAAATATTGGGTGAGAGGAATTATAGATATACAGGGTGGTGATAAAAAATGTTAGAAAAGGAAATGATTTATAGAGTAGCCCACGAAGAGTTCCATATATATATAATGATTGAAATATAGGTCGGAGTTGAATTATAGTTACAGAAGATAATTAAAATTTCATAAACAAAAATCAACAAATTTTAGAAAAAATCAAAATGTAGAGTAGCCCATTAGCGGTTAAATTGTTGTCATATTAAATTAAAGATTACGAATTTGAACACACATAAAGTTCTATGAATTATATCTGAAAAAAAAACTTGAATTTCGTTACTTATTTGTAGAAGCGAGATGTAAGACCGACATCTAGGATTTTCGAGGAAACTATCACACAGAGGTTCCGAATCTGGATCCGGTCCGTGTAATTGCTGTTCTCCCTAAAGTCCTAGGATAGAATGTCACGATAAAATTTTCATATTACTTAACCTGCCAGAGATATTGACACAATTGGTCGAATTTCGACCACTGGGCGACAGCTAGTCACAGGAAATCGGCGATACTCACAGTATGACTCCTGATTTGAAGTCTCTGTCAACTAGCTTTCCTTGAAAGTCTTAGATGTTGATATTCATTTCGCGATAACATAATTAATTCAGTTATATGTACTAAATACATAATTAATTGTTTGAGATTTCACTCATTTGAGGGAAGCGTACTTGATGAAGGTTCTCCACTAGTAACAATATATTGTCTACAATTTAATGGATTGCAAAATCTCAAAATGATAATAAAAAACGTTCATGTACTGTGAACTATATGTTGTTGTTAATGTATCAATCCCGCAGCAGCAACTTTATGATAGCAAAGATGAAGAATGCTAGATTGAACAATTCAATTCTGACACTCAAAATCTAATAGTAGACATATATTCATAGTCCAGTCAATGAATGCAAAAAACGGTAATACTGAGTAATTTGTCCAAGCAGGACCGATTTTCCTAAAAATTCGAATTTAATTTCTACTTACCCTCTGCTTCAAAGGTGACCCTCTGCCGGATGTTGGTTTTTTCCCGGAGGTGAAAAATATTATATGAAAAAAGTCAGAGAATGAATAAATTAACTAATTTTAAGCAACTTTTGTTTCATAAAGTTTTTTCTGAAAGTCAATTCTTGTCGAGTTAATCGCAAGTGAAAGTATCGATTTTTCAACAAAAGAAAAAATGTTTTCATACGGTTTTTCGTAAATAGCTTTAAAAATATGCACTTTAAGAAAAAAATCATTTGGATCAAAAATGTTGTTTTTTTATATATAAAAGTATCTAGCATGAAAATTAAGCGAATTATAACATAAATAAGATTTCTTTGTTTTTGTTTTTTGAGAACAAAATGTACAAATTACCCCCAAAAAACACCCCAGTTGAAATTAATTGCTACCACTTCACAAATGATCAATTTGTAGGTTTTTATATAAGCTAAAAGCTCATGTGTGAGAATATTGCATTTTTTAATTTTGCAAAAAAATTTCTTTTTTTTCAAAATAACAAAACTATGAGAGATAGGAAACATTTTGTAGAGTACAAAATTGTCGGTTTTGTTTTTTTTTAAATTAATGTCTTTTTTAGTAGGATAAAAATTAAGTTAAATATGACCGTTTAAGGTTTGTACATGTTCATATATACAATTTACATGAGCTTTTAGCTTATATAAAAACCTACAAATTGATCATGTGTGAAGTGGTAGCAATTAATTTCAACTGGGGTGGTTTTTAGGGGGTAATTTGTACATTTTGTTCTCAAAAAACAAAAACAAAGAAATAAAATTTATGTTATAATTCGTTTAATTTTCATGCTAGATACTTTTATAAAAAAAACAAATTAAAGAATTTTTAAGCACTTTAAGAAAAATGCACTGTTTTGCAGTTATTTTTTTGCAACATTTTTTTATAAGCTACATTTTTGATCCAAATGATTTTTTTCTTAAAGTGCATATTTTTAAAACTATTTACGAAAAACCGTATGAAAACTTTTTTTTTTTGTTGAAAAATCGATAATTTCACTTGCGATTAGTTCGAAAAAAAATGACTGTCAGAAAAAACTTTATGGAACAAAAGTTACTTAAAATTAGTTAATTTATTCATTCATGGACTTTTTTCATATAATATTTTTCACCCCCCGAGAAGGGGTAGCCCCCCCCCCCGGGAAAAAGCAACCCCGGCACAGGGTCAGCTTTGAAGGAGAGGGTAAGTAGTACTCAAATTCAAAACCGGTGCTGCTTGGACAAATTACCGGGGAAAATGGTCATTGCCTGAACTATCGGCTTTATTGGTAATTGTAATTGCACATTTAGATTTTGAGCTCTTTTCCCCTATTTTTAATTTGAAATTTTAACTTTGTCATACAAATGCTGCTTTTACATTAATTTTATTTCTGAATCACATAAACCAATTTAATTTTCCTCAATTGTGGCATTGCAGATGTACTTTGTTTTTGTCATGCTTTATAATGATCTAATTGATGTATAATTATTTATTACAGTTCCACTCAGTCAGTTTGCCAGCCAACCAACTAAGAAGTTCAGTCACACTAGTTAATAAGTAGCAAACGTCATATTTGACATAAATATCATTACACCTAAATCATCAATACTCACAATTTCACCAGTTAGGTTCAAAATACTAATAATTTTGTTGAGAACATTATGCCCATAAATATTTCTTCTATATTCTAAATTAGTTTCTTTAAAATCTCCTTTTTGGATATGCAATTTGCCATTTTCGCTAGTTAACCGGTTCAAATACTTGTTATAAGGTATAATTTCAGCCAAAAATCCTAGAATGATTCCAGCATTGACACCAATCTCATCTTCACAGACACTAAAATCAAACCTGTATTAAACTAAAATAAAATATAAAAAGAATAATTTTTACACCTATCACAGCAATTTGTGTCCATTTGATTCCTGATATAAGTTGTGTCAGCATGAAGAATATTTTCTGTTTTTAGATTTGATTTGATTTGTTCAAGTAACTTGTACAAATCTTCTAGCAGTCGCATTGCTACTATAACAACCTAAAATAACAATTTATAATCTGTTATCTAGGGGACGGACGGGCAAGAAGGAGAGGACGGGCATGAAGAATACCTACTCTAGTTCACCGCTTGTTTAATAGAAAGAGACAAGTATTGTTTTACTAGACGCGTCACACATAAGCGGCTACTGGACAGTGTGCGCCGTGACTGCGCGAGTAATAAACAAGTTTTTACAAGCACGGAAAGGATTTTCGTTAAAAAATTGTGATAAAACAGCCGTAAGTACAATCAGTTTTATTGTGTTCAGAGCTATCCCTATTTTACTATTTTTAAGTTAGTTTGTTGTAATTTGAGGTGTAAGTAACATTGTCATCTTAAGTTTTCGTCTCACGGTTTTTATTTGAAATTTAGGTTATGTCGAAATATACCTGACGGGCAAGACGGAGCCGGGTAAAAAGGATAGTGTCCGTCTTGCCCTTCTTCTTTAATATTAATCGATTATTTAGATGTGTGTTTTCATTTATGTTAATAAAGAATACCTAATATTTGTTGCAGATGGTGTATAAGTATAAGCGGAAGACGGACCGGGCCAGTTGGTCCGAAGAAAATTTGGCGAAGGCAATTGAAGAAGTCAAACTGACTTCAAAATTAAGTGCAAGTAAGAAGTATGGAATTCCATATGCAACATTACATAGACATATTAAGAGTGGTTCTACTCAAAAGAAATTGGGCCGGTTTGAATCTGTTTTTACGCTGGAGGAGGAAGAAGAACTCTTGAAGTATGTTCAAAAGATGAACAGTTTATTCTACGGCGTCACGCGGAGCGAGTTTCTGCAAATTGCTGGAGAGTTTGCTAAAAAGAAAGGAACATCTGGAGTTTTTTCCGGAAATATAGCTGGAAAGGGGTGGTTCAAAAATTTCAGGCTTCGCCATCCAACACTGTCTTTGAGATCACCTGAACCCACATCTATTGCTCGAGTCAGAGGGTTTAATCGCGAAGCTGTTAATAGATTTTATTCTTTGTTGGAAGAAGTCGAAAAAAAAATACAATTTCGCACCGGATATGATTTTTAACATGGATGAAACTGGAGTGAGGACTTCTTCAACAAGACCACCTAAAGTTCTGTCAACTTATGGAAAAAAGCAGGTTGGAATAGTTTCCAGCAACGAAAAAGGAGTCTTAACGACCGTAGTTTGTTGCTGCAGTGCATCGGGAACATTTATTCCACCATTTTTCATTTTCAAGAGGAAAAGGCTCAATCCGAGACTCTTAGACGGTGCTCCACCTGGTGCTGAAGCAACGACCACCGACAGTGGATGGATTAACTCTCAGAAGTTTCTGGATTGGTTGCATATTTTTGTGCAAAAAGTACGTCCCAATCATGATCACAAAGCACTTTTGATCCTAGACGGTCATGAATCACATAAAAGTTACGAAGCACTTGATTTTGCAACAAAAAATAATGTCATATTTTTGACTATTCCTCCTCATACGTCTCACAAATTACAACCTTTGGACGTTGCAGTATACGGACCAATAAAAAAATACTTCGAGATCGAAGTCAACACTTTCCAAAAACAACACCCAGGAAGAATTATTAGCCAGTATGACATTGCAAAAATCTTCTCTGGGGCGTATTTGAAAGGAGCTACACCTGGAAACGCAATCAGTGGATTCCGTGCCAGCGGTATCTATCCATTCGATAGTCACATTATTGGTGATGAACATTTTGCGCCGTCTGAGGTTTATCAGGGGAATGCTCCAAACATCATATCCGAAACAAATACCATTAGTCCTAATAGAGGAGATCAGCACAATATACCAGTAAATAACAACGCAATAGAGAATGATACATCATCATCAGCCAATCGCCGTCCAACACCGGATACAGACTCCATCCAAGGTGTGCCACGTAACCCTGTTCCCGGATCTCCGCAGCCAGTCGCTTCCGTCAATGAAAAAATAAATGAAAACACACACAATATTCAGCAAGATTCTAATATTTTGCAAGAAATTCGCCCCATACCCATTGAGGTAAAAAAGAGAAATGTGCCAAGGCACAAACAACAAAGATCAGAAATATTAACGAGTACACCTATAAAGATGGTACAAAAAGAAAAACATGATGCTGCTGCAGCGAAAAAGAAAGTTTCCTTCGATTCCCCTGGTTCATCAAAAGTTAAAAAAAGGAAGACACGGGCTAAAACAAGTCTATCGAAAGGCAAAGAAAATAAAAAAAGAGACTTCTTTTGCACTGTATGCAAAGAACAATATATACATCCCCCGATCGAAGATTGGATACAGTGTGATGTTTGTCGAGAATGGACCCATGAAGCCTGCTCGTCATATTCTGGAAGAGGGTCTTATTTCTGTGATGATTGCTTTGATTAGTTTACATTATTCGTTTTGCCCGACTGGTGTATTCATTTTGCCCGCTATGGGTGGGCAAAACGGATAATGGGCCAAATTTAAAAAAAAGGGTATTACATTAAAGACGATGTTTTTTTCATTACTTTTTAAGTTTCAAATCATAATTTAGTTACCAAAGATTGTAACCAGAATAGTCAATTACATGTGTGATTTCGATAAATATTTTTTTCTGATTTTTTAAATTAACATGTCCTTCTTGCCCGTCCGTCCCCTAGTTTAAGAAGGATTAGTTACCTTATTAAGATTGCAAATGTTCTCAGAAGAATTAAGTTCTGCTTCTGTAGAGCACATCAACTTCTGCAAAATTGGAAGAATATCAGCAAAATGTTCACACTTGTTTACACATATCCTTCTCAAATTTTTTCTATTCTGCAAATATGGAATCGCGTTTCGACTTGTTTGAAATCCTTTGGACTCAAATATAAACTTTTCACTAATTGGAAACTTGCACAATATTTCAACATCAAATTTAGCCAAAGGATAATCTAGAAAAAGTGTTTTAATAAACCCTTCCTTTATATGAAAATATTATTTACTTGTATCACTAATAGCATTTAATTTTTGTGATTGCTTAACAGGTTCAGCTAAAGTTGAAGTAGTAGGCCGTTCTAAATGTTT
The DNA here is from genome assembly GCA_034190945.1 of Octodonta nipae. NCBI lineage: Eukaryota > Metazoa > Arthropoda > Insecta > Coleoptera > Chrysomelidae > Octodonta > Octodonta nipae. Next base: position 68,388,409 of record CM067224.1, read on the forward strand.
GCTTGAATTTATTTTTGAATCCAGTTGAACAGTCCTTTTGGTGATTCCATGAAGCTTCTGTTTTAGATTTACTATTTCAAGGTTCTGCAATACAACTTGCTTGTTATTCATTTTAATCATTCAAACATTAAAAATGGTAAATTATAATTCTGAACATTTTTTGGGAGAAAAACACACTTTTCACAAAAATGCTAATCCTGGCATTAATACTGCTAACTGCAGAACCCAACCCTATAATGGCAGCAACATGTTGGAAAAATATAAAGGTAAAAGTAAGGACAAATTCAAGAAAAATATCCTGTAACAAGGTTTCGACCATTTCTTTCAATCTTGTTCGCATTCTTGCTGCAACATTTAATACAGCATAAAATTATAAGAATTGTGTGTACAGTGTACCTTGTGTTTGTGGACATACAAATAAAGGCGACACTTCAAGAACTTTAGACGTGAAAAAAAAAAAGGAACACCAATATATAATTTCCGGGTGACAAACTTAGCCAACTACATATTATGGAGTGCTGGTAGTCATAGAATACAATTGGACACAAAAAAGATATAAGTATAACAAAAAAATAGTTCAAATTGAGAAACACCTCGTTTTTGAAAGTAGCTTTCAGAGGGTTACCAAAACTGGGACAAAAATCAACTTAAATGATTTTGGATGCTTGGAACTATTAAAACATTAGGAAATAAATATGAAGTTAGAATGTTTTTTAAAACAAATGGTATGACTGCAATGTGATCTATTCTCACTCATACAAAACCATTTAACACAGCATAAAGTTCTATGAATTGTGTGTACAGTGTACCTTGTGTTTGAGAACATACATATATGGGTGAGACTTGAAGATCTTTAGAAGTGAGAAAAAAGGAACACCAAAACAACATTTCCTGAAGACATGTGGACAACACAAACTTATTCAACCACATATTAACCAGTACTGATAGAATTGTACAACACAAAGATCTTGAAAAAAAATCAGTCAAATTGAGACACATGAAGAATAATAATACTGACGTCAGAACCCCATCTTTGATGCTACATGCTATTTTTACTGCATGGCTGTGGAGTAGGTGCCACAGGTGTCAAAGCACCAACACTAGCTTTCAGAGGGGTGCCACAACTGGGATAAAAAACAACTTTCATGTTTTTGGATACTTATAACTACTAAAAGATTTTCATTTTTATCTCATGATAATCAATAAAAGGAGTATGAATCCTTTTAGCAACTCTTGAAAATAAAAGTTTCATTTTTGTTTTATTGATAACTTTTGAAAATTAAATTAGATGATTATAATAGGAGAACCTTCAGTATCAAGCATTTAAAAACATTGAATTGAACTGTCAGTCAGTTTTTTTGAAAAACATAACAATAGTGTAAAATTTGCAAGAAAGTATGCTAAATAATACAAACAGTGATTAACTAAGACTTTAGATTCAGAGTAGAAACATCTCCACAACAGAGAAGTATACACATACATTTTGTACACAAAAGACTGATTGATCATATTGTATCTTAAAGAGTGCAATTGAGAGAGCAAAAATTCTATTTTGCTTAATTGGGAGCTGCTTCCAATGAAGTATGTCCAACATGGAGTTGTTGGATTGGGCTGCTTCCACCCACCAAGTGACATGGTGCTCTCTTTATAGCCCTCTCTTTCTCATCTTGCCACAATATTTGTGCAATAAAGATAGGGTTGTCCCCATACTTTATACTTTTTCAAGGCAATAAAGAAGCTTAGGAGAAGACTGCCCAATGATATCACAAAACTTATTGTTGCTGAACAACAATGATAATCATGTCCAGATTGATTTTTATTTTTATTATAGTCACATTTTAAATATTTTAAATAAAACTGTAAAATCCTTAAAAGGGAATTTTGGATGTATACAATATTATGTACAATCTTCAATTCTTTGGATATGAACCTGGGAAAATGATTAAAGAAAATGACATGTTTTCACCTGAAGTTTAGAGAAATTTCATATTGTTCTTGTAGAAAGTGGTGGGGTGCCTAGAAAAGTGGTTAGATTTCAGTCACGCAAATTGGCTCTTTTCATTGAGCAACATAAATTTAATATTAATATGGAAGTTATCTATGAAGACATTTCTTCATTAAAAGAGAAATTTTCACAAGTTCATTCTAACAGTTTTTTTGAATTAAGTACTGTACAGAAGTGGCAGCACTTTTTAAGAGGTAATGATTTTATAAATATATATAAAATAATGTCATTTCTGCTGTCAATTATATAGGGTCCTACATTTAATAAAGAATGACCCATTAGTATATCAATAAGAAGACATTAATGACAAACATTTGTTAGATGTTGCTAGAAGTAACAAACAATATGTATGGAAATATGTTAATTAAAAAAGTACTTTATTTTCAGATGTTATTTTTTACCTTAAATAGTAAATATACTTTATTTGCTTAAAAAAGGTGGCAACCCTAATTATAGACTACCTTCAGAAGTCTATGCTCTAAATATTGTAGAGATCTCTTTCTCTTAGGACATGTGTGAAGAAGAGTTGCTGTAAGAGACAAATTCCCCACAGTATACTTTGAGTCCACTACAAGTTTCAAATTCTTATTAGAGAAAAGAAGTGAAAATACAAAACCCCAATAATCAATGAACTCCTTGACAATTATTTCAAAATTACATATTAACAACTAGACACAAAACTATGGCCAAGTGCCGACATAATAATTACCAAACCTTAACATTGATGATGAGCCTGTTTCTACTGAGTTTAATTATTTTTATAAATCACTTCAAAATTTTCATTAACAATAACATGTAATTATAATTTGTGAATGACTATTTTCAAAGGAAAATCATAATTTATACATACTTTAAATTCAAGTTCACTTCTCACTGACTGAACTTGCTTTTCTGTAATAATAAGCTTTTTCTTCCATTCATTCTGAACTTTACTTTGTTCAACACTAAAATTGGTTTTTGTTTCTTTCAATTGAGTCCTCAAAATTGTCACTTCACCATCCTTCTCTTGATATTTTTGTTGTAGGTATTCAAGTTCTTTTTGCAAATCATGGTGATTTTCTTTATTGGAAAGTGGTAAGTCTTTACTTGTACCTGGTTGTGAGAAAACAAAAGGGTCCAGCTGAGTTGAACTAAAAATTCTACCTGCAGGTTCTTTGAATGCATTGTAACTTGGAATATTGCTTCTAATAGAAAATGAATTACAAGTGAACTTTCCCTGAAAAGTAGTTTTTCTTATTATTTAAGGTATAATTCCCAAAGAATTCCTAATTTACCTCTTCAAAAACTTGTGTTGCTTGTTTAATACAGTCATCCAATATTGAATCGTCAATATCATCACCCCATAAAGCATTTATATCGTCATCTAACTTTGGTTTTTTGTTTGCTTTCTCGCCAAAAGTATGGATGCGTTTTGTCATTTTTTTAGAGAACTGCCTTAAATAGTAAACAAAATATCACTATACTTAAATTCGAGGAAAAAAGATGAGATTCTTTAGTGTTGATAGCAGTGAGACATGTTTGTACTTGTTTAACCGGTTGCCTACATATTATTAATCCATAAAACATGAAAATTATTGAGGTTAGGATTAGTAAGCAAATATATTTACTTCGAGCATAAAATATATTTATGGTCGAAGTATATTTATATATAATTTCGTTTTATATTAAATATATATAATGCTATAAAATCAAATTAAAATGTCATCTGAAAAAAATATACATTTTGGAGACTGCTGAGAAATCCAATTTTTGGTTCCATGTCAAAAAGAATTTCGCGCGAATCTGAAAAATGATAATAACCTAAGAACAGTTCTTCAAAAACATGAATTTTCAAAACAAACGGCTAGAAGCACCCGATACTTTTAAATTTCCATTTCCACCTTATGATATTCAACAAAAATTTATGAAAACATTATATGAGACTTTAGAAGGTAGAAAATTTGGAATTTTTGAAAGCCCTACAGGAACTGTAAGTATTAAAAATATTTTATAAAACCAATAATGTTTTTGCTTTACTGTCAATTTATATGTAAAGTTGTAAAGAGATTAACTATATCCTACTACAATCTTATTTGAACCTCTAATATGTATAGTGTGCCTATTTTATATAGTTGGTAAAACTTCTATATAATTTTCTAGTACATGTAGTTGTTATTCTTGTTGTTTCATAATCTATTCCTTCTCCAAAGTTCTTTAACAAGGTAACATGTAACTGCAAGCAGATACTATCTAAATCCTTGTGTCAAAAATGCATGGAATTTTCATGTATTAATTTTGAAGTTTGATCACTCCATATACAACAGTTTTGTTTGCCAACACATCTTGAAAGATCTTACTTTTGTTGTACTCATTGAACAATTCCTAGTTAGTTATTACCTGGTCTGCCGGATTTTATTTGTTTAAGAGCTAAATCTCTTCTCATAATACACCATGTTGAGGTAGGTATACATAATGCCTAATTGTTGTGAGGGCTGAGAAATTTCTATTTTTGATGGACTCAAGATTCCCCAAATTTTTTCACAATTGAAAAATAATGTATTGCTTCTTCTTGATAACACACTGTTGCATAAGTTACATGATCTTCATCTACCTAGGAGTCAATATTTTTCTATAGAAATAAACTGTTATTGGAAAACCTCATCTTATTACTATCCTCATAAACTATATCACAGAAGCAATGACTCCTTATGTAAAATTTAGTTTTTCTTAATTGCAAGTGTAAAGCACAAAAACTCATGTGTATTATTTGGAACTAATTATTTTTTATTCACAAAAACCTCAATCTTGATGTATAAGCACAAAGTTTTATACCCTAACACCAAACCTTTCTTTTTTACATACAGTAACAAATAAGGTTTGGTGTATTGGTACAAAACTTTGTGTTTATACATCTGTGATACACCAAAGGTTTCACAGCTTTTCTACAGAAACTTAATGTCAGCATAGCATCCATCTTTCTTATTATACTATTAAAAATTTCAAAGTAAAGTTGTTAAAACAAAATTCATAAAAATAAAACCTTAGTATACTCTTAAAAGTTTTTTATAGATAATGTTTATTTTTGTGTGGGCAACAGGAATGAATTAGCTATTATATTTTCATATCTAAAATGAATTATAAATAAATAAGTTTTAGCTTCACTATTGTAAAAACAATTTATACAAATAATTAACATCCTATTAACAGTTTCAAAGTTTACTACTATATATTTGTGATATTTATACATCAGTAGTGTTTAAACGTAATATTTTTGCTGCTTTCTTTAGAGGCTGCTACTATGTTTGGTCATCAGCTCTTCCAATAATTTATTGAAGGACTGTACCTGTTCTATTAAAACCTGCAAGTCTGTTGATACTTAGTGGCTTCTAGCTTATGAATAGAAAATAATATCTCTTAAGAAAGCACTTCTTCCAAAACGCCAAGACATGTTCCTACATACAGGAATTTGATTTTCCTGGTATGAATGGCAGTACAGTCATAAAAATATTTGCTGAACATGTGATCTGTTCAGATAGACTATCTTACTTCTGAAACAACTTCAGGGAGAATAAAGTTTTTCTCTGCAGCTTAACAATATCGTTGACTGTTCTTGTTGTAGTGTCTCTTGCAGACATGGAACATGATTTTGGCTTGGGGGGTGGAGGTCAGGCGTGCTTTAGGAGAGGTATGTCTATCCACGATTGCCTATTACCTACATTTTCCCTATACTGAATATCTTTCAGACACTGGATCCAAGGGGGGGAGGGGACTAAGGGGCTTACGCCCCTCAAATCATCTGAGTTGCATTCTTTTGTACTGTTTATTGTGCTAAAACCTACCATCAGCGGTGTCAACCCCCCCTCCCCCTCCCCCCAACGGGGTCAAGGCCCCCCACACAGAAATTCTGGATCCGTCACTGCTTTCAGATATTGCCTAGATGTGCATATGTTTATGTGTAACAGTATACTTTTGTAAACAGTATATCATAATTAATAGTCAAATGTTATTTTAGGGGAAATCACTCAGCATTATTTGTGGAGCAATTCAATGGCTTAAAGATCACAAAGAATTTGAAAAAGAACAAATACTAAATGAAATATTAACATTGGAAGCTGAGAAGCAAGAACATGTTGACGGAAGTGACTGGTTAACAGCGCAATCAAAAGAAATTGAAATCAACAGAAGACTGAATGAATTGAAGCTTAAAGAATTACGAATTAGTGATTATGAGACGAAAATTTCTAAAATAAAAGAACAGAAAAGTATTAAAACTAAAAATAAAAATATTGCTCAAAATAAACCAAAACAAGAAACTAATCCTGACAGCGATATTGAAGATGAGGATATATTGATAGAAGATGTCAATGTAGCACAAAGTGAGATATCAGATGAAGAAGAATCATCAGAAGACACATATGAACCCATAAAAGTAAAATATGATTGTTACATTCAAATATATGTTATTTGTTTTAGATTTATATTTCTAGTCGTACACATTCACAATTGGCACAGTTTGTTGGTGAGATCCTGAAATCTCCGTTTTGCGATAATGTCAGAGTCACGTCGTTGGCGTCTCGGCAGACGTACTGCATTAATCCCAAGGTCAAAAACCTGAAAAGCATGGCTTTAATAAATGAAAGGTAAGTAAACAATGTGAGTATTATATTCTTTGAATACATCTAAAAGTATACTTAAATCAGTCCTGGTTTCTGCCTGATGCCATCTTCACTAATTTTTAGCCAGAGAGCACTTATGCATTACCTAGAAAAAATTGTGCCAACATATTAAAAACAAAATATAAGAACAAAACAACTTTCTAAGGAATATACATATGTGCAAATTACAACTGACAAAGGGAACTAGAATGATGATAACAAAAGGCATACTAAACTAACATGTAATTGAAGTGTGAATAGTAGAGGGAAAGAAGGGCATAAAATGTTTAGATCGAATGAAAAGCGACATATTGTTACACTATTTGACGAAAACGGAAGAGAGGTAAATGCCTTAGATGAAAAATTCTAAATGAGTTTATTAAGGCACAAAAACTCAACAACAAAACTAAAGTTCAATCAAGGAAACAAGGATAATCAATTTAAGGCCTGTTGTAACTGAAAAAGTAAGATATGCAGTAAAACAAATGAAGAACCGTAGGGATATGACAGAATACAGAGAAAAATGGTAAAGGAAGGAGAATAGAAAATTTTAACAAAAGTTTGTGATTTTTTTTTATGTTATCAAAGGAGAGAGGAGAGATTCCATAGAACTGAAGTAATGTAAAACATAAACAATTTACTAAAGAAGAGAGAACACCTAGATAAGGAATAACAAAAATAAAAGTGTTCGCTCAAACAACAGGGGAATTAAAAAGGAATTATGTAGGCCACATAGCAAGCAATAAGGATAGAGATTGGACCAGGATAATACTATTTGGAAAAGAAATCAAGGGGACGCCCCTAATGCGATGGACAAACGATATAAAGAGATCTAGCAGACTGATAGGTGGACCCATTAGACCCAAGTTAAGAGAAAAGTCATAAGAATAATGGAGATGAAATGATATACCTACACCCTAAGCTGTGGGCACCACACATTATTTATGGTATTCATGAGCCCATTTTTATATTACATTGCAATCTACATATGTTGCTAAAAAATATAAATATTCAGGAAACTGCATATGTATAACATATTTTCTTTTGTTGTTTTCATTCTTTCATAAATTGTGTGAAACATATGTAGCATTGCAATACTTGTTGCACAATGTAATTTGAAAGGGTCGGCTTGAAGCTGGTGTGATTAGTGATAGACTGAATTAAGGATAGTTGCAACCCAAAATGTGGCGCAGAAAATTTGTTTACCTTTAAACTCAGTAGCAAAAAGGCATTGAACAAAGGAATAATGTATGTTTTTTACTTTTCTAACAGCTGGTTAATCGTTGAAGCTTGTATTTCGTACACATTTCAATAACCTACTCCAAGGTCTTACTCCTAGGTAGTACTAGATTTTTCCATGAACAGACATCTTCAGGAGAGCTGGAAACGTCCAAAGTAGCAGAAAAGTATTACCAAGGTCTGTGAGAACGCCACAAACCATTCATTTTAAGTTTTCGCTGGTTCTCACCACATTACCATGAAACTATCCTTACATTTTCTGATCATTTCCCCTCTAAATAACATTATGATTACACTTAGATAAGTGTTGATAACAAACTTATATGTTACAGACTTAGATTTTTCCATACGTTTCACCTTTCTTGTTGCATATATGTGACATCACTACACTATTTTTCTCTCACTTCAGGTGTTTAGATCTTCAAAAGAAAACAAGTGTACCATGTAGCAAGGACGAAGATGGCAAAGTAACAAAAAAGAAAATGAAAGGTCACGGGTCTTGTCCATACTACAAACAATCGGCCATAGAAGAGCTGAGAAATGAAGCCCTCTTGCAAGTTCAAGATGTGGAAGACTTAGCCAAAGCCGGCAGAGAACTAAATGCTTGCCCATACTATGCGAGCAGAAAAGCTGCCGAAGATGCAGAAGTCGTTCTGATTCCGTACAACACTTTGCTTCACAAGGCGACAAGAGAAGCAAACGGAATCAAACTGAAAAACAGCGTAGTAATAATTGACGAAGCTCATAATTTGTTGGAATCTTTAGCACAAATGCACAGCACAGAACTGTGTTATGGTCATGTTTATCATTCTTTAATTCAGTTGAAAGCGTACAAGAATAAGTTCAACGTTAGACTGTCTGCTAAAAATTTATTACTTATAAATCAACTTGTGTTTGTCATTTCACAATTAGAGCAATTTATGAGTAAGTACGTTTTTCGTTTTTATTTTGAGATAAATACTTATTTTTGCATTCCTAGTACCATGTAAATTTTTACTCAATAATCAAAGTTTGCTAAAAAGTGTTGAAAGGCATTTCAAAGAAATTCTGATTGAAGTTTTTACAGTGCAATTGTTGATATTTTTCCTAACTCTGAACTTGGCCAAGTAACATTTACTTCATTTTGAGTATTTGAACCCAAACTGAAATCTACAGTGTCCAAACACTGAAACCTTTCCATCTTTAGTTGTAATGAGTGTGATTACAATTATAGATAACGTAGCCATTGATGGTTGTTTTCTGAACGATACTTGTGGCATCTTTTTCAATGTCTAAGTGTTTATTGGGAAATAACACCACACTTTAAAGGAAATTGCTGTATATTCCAAACGTTTCGGGGTCTAGATCAGACCCCGTTGGCTAAGAAACTACGGATTAAAAAGGTACAATTCCAAGGTGTAAATTTAAATATTTGACAATGTTTATTATTTGATTTTTGACATAACTAAGAGAATTTTATTTGTAATATACAGGGTAGCACAGAAATTTCTAAAGATCATATAATCATAAAGTTCCTTTCAAATTGGAAGAATTTGAAAGGGAGATCTTCAGAACATTATGTGGCGCTCCTAGGTGCGACTTTCTTATAAGATAGTGCATTCGCCAAAAATGCGACCAAAGAACTTTGTTGATTCAGTGATCCCATTAAAATCATAAGGGAAAACCCAGGAAAAACCTTATGAACTATCCCGATATTGAGTTGTTCACAAGGACATGACCATTAGCAATTTCTTCCTTAATCATCGGCAACCAGGAACGACTGAATTCTACGGAGGTAGTAGCGATACAATCGTTTTCATTTAACAAAATTAAAGCAGACTCTTTTAGTTTTCTTTTGGTGTTGTGTTCTTCTTTGTGTAATATAACTGAATTTTGAAACTGTATTTTATGACCAAGGTCCCAAGCATGTTCACAAATTTTGGATTTCTCAAATTGTCGTTTTTTTATGTAATTTTTGTGTTCGTTTATTCGAACATTCAGAGGTCTAGAGGTTTCTCCAATATAGAATTTATTACATTCACACGGGATTTTATAAATGCAATTTTTTGTATTTTGAGTTGTGTTATTTGGTTTGGTTTTTGTTATAATTGATTTTAGTGTATTTCTTGTTTTAAATGATGTTTTGATATTATATCTGTTTCCCACTCTTTTTAGTCTTTCTGATAGACCCTGTATGTATGGTATAGTTATTGTATTAATGTGATTATCTTGGGAGTCAGTGTTGCTTGGTGAAGTTTGATGTTGGTTGTTAGGGATTGTTTGGTATTCCATTTTGTTTAACTCGTTATTAATAAATTTATTTGGGTAATGATTGGCAGAAAGTATATTTTTTATAAACGTTTTTTCTTCATTGAATTTATTGATATTAGAACAGTTGGTTTTTGCTCTGTCATATAGAGATTTAATGATACCTCTTTTTACTGAACTTGGATGATTAGACTTAAAGTTGAGATACCTGTTAGTATGAATTGGTTTTCTGTAAACTTCTGTTTCAAATGTCGATTGTGTTTTGGTTATTAAAATGTCTAAGAATGGTAATTTGTTATTCTGTTCAAGCTCTAGTGGAAACTGAATAGTTGGTTCTGTGTTGTTTATGTTCTTAAGTAATGCATGTAAATCCTCAAGATTATGTTCCCAAATAACGAATATGTCATCAACATAACGCCACCAAACCAAAGGTTTAATCTGTTTTGAGAAAATTGTTTGTTCTTCAAATTTTTCCATAAAAATGTTGCTTAAAGCGGGAGACAAACAGGAACTCATTGCCATGCCAAAATCTTGTTGGTAGAAGTCATCATTAAGTTGAAAATATGTTGTCTTTGTACAAAATGTTAGTAGTTCCATTATTTTATTAATGGACAATTGAGTACGTTGATTGTCCATTAATACAATTAAATCTCTATATGACAGAGCAAAAACCAACTGTTCTAATATCAATAAATTCAATGAAGAAAAAACGTTTATAAAAAATATACTTTCTGCCAATCATTACCCAAATAAATTTATTAATAACGAGTTAAACAAAATGGAATACCAAACAATCCCTAACAACCAACATCAAACTTCACCAAGCAACACTGACTCCCAAGATAATCACATTAATACAATAACTATACCATACATACAGGGTCTATCAGAAAGACTAAAAAGAGTGGGAAACAGATATAATATCAAAACATCATTTAAAACAAGAAATACACTAAAATCAATTATAACAAAAACCAAACCAAATAACACAACTCAAAATACAAAAAATTGCATTTATAAAATCCCGTGTGAATGTAATAAATTCTATATTGGAGAAACCTCTAGACCTCTGAATGTTCGAATAAACGAACACAAAAATTACATAAAAAACGACAATTTGAGAAATCCAAAATTTGTGAACATGCTTGGGACCTTGGTCATAAAATACAGTTTCAAAATTCAGTTATATTACACAAAGAAGAACACAACACCAAAAGAAAACTAAAAGAGTCTGCTTTAATTTTGTTAAATGAAAACGATTGTATCGCTACTACCTCCGTAGAATTCAGTCGTTCCTGGTTGCCGATGATTAAGGAAGAAATTGCTGATGGTCATGTCCTTGTGAACAACCCAATATCGGGATAGTTCATAAGGTTTCTCCTAGGTTTTCCCTTATGATTTTAATGGGATCACTGAATCAACAAAGTTCTTTGGTCGCATTTTTGGCGAATGCACTATCTTATAAGAAAGTCGCACCTAGGAGCGCCACATAATGTTCTGAAGATCTCCCTTTCAAATTCTTCCAATTTGAAAGGAACTTTATGATTATATGATCTTTAGAAATTTCTGTGCTACCCTGTATATTACAAATAAAATTCTCTTAGTTACGTCAAAAATCAAATAATAAACATTGTCAAATATTTAAATTTACATCTTGGAATTGTACCTTTTCAATCCGTAGTTTCTTAGCCATTGACAACGGGGTCTGATCTAGACCCCGAAACGTTTGGAATATACAGCAATTTCCTTTAAAGTGTGGTGTTATTTCCCAATAAACACTTAGAAGTAGCCATTGATACCAGAGGTATTTAATTTATTCTGCTACATGCTGAGCTTCATTTTTTAAATGTTTTAGTTTCCAAATGAACAGTTTATAAATAGTGCTGAAAATATAATAAAAGCCACATGGGATCTGGTAAAAAAGATTACAGATAATAACAATAAAACAACAATTCTTGATAATTTCTCAAAAAAATATGACAACTCATCAAAAACAGTTAATAAATTAAATCATTATTTTATAAATGCGTGCCCAAATGTAAAAAGTATATAGAAAATATTTTTTTAACAAAGACATCTCTAAATTTAATGTACCTAAGGCCAGCAGATTGTAAAAAGGTATGTAGAATAATAAAAACATTAGGGGATGATAATATACTGGTTGTAATTATCAAAGAAACGGCAGACTTATAGCAAGACCTTTGTGTCATATAATAAATCTCTGTTTTAAAACGGGTATATACCCCGAATCTCTCAAGAACGCACTAGTTAAGGCAATATATAAAACTGGAGAAGTAGACAGTATTCATAGGCAGTTTTAGTTTCCAGTTTTTTTCCTAAATATCTGTATCTTTCAGGTAGGATTTTTGAGGAAAGTTCTTCAAAAATATTTACATTGGAAAGTTTCGTTTTGACAGCCAAAATCGACAACTATAATATGTTCAAGTTAGTTAAGTTTTCAAAGGAGTCCCGACTTGCACAAAAAGTATTTGTTTGTTAAGGGTTTCAAAAAAAAATACTCATAAATATATTTTTTAGATTAGAAGTTACGCCATGAAATATTCTACCGAGGAATTAGTTCAAGAAAAACCCAAAGGCATAAAAGATTTTCTGTCAAAAATTAAATCCGAAAAAGATAAAAACAATAAACAACCGATGAAAGAGGAAGTTAAAAAAGAGCAGCCAAAGATTCCACAACCAAACAATCCCTTCTTACCAGTCCTCACGTTTTTGGAGTCTCTAACTTACTCCTATGAAGACGGAAGAATTTTATTTAAAGAAAGTGCCGAAAAGCATGAATGCAAACTCCGGTTTATGCTTCTGAATTCTTCTTCACATTTTAATGACGTTGTAAAAGAGGCCCGATCAGTTATTGTGGCAGGTGGTACTATGAAACCAATGTCTGAATTTAAAAATAGGCTTTTTATTAATTCAGGAGCAGAGCCAGACAGGATAATTGAATTTTCTTGTGATCACATTATTCCACCAGAAAATATTCTACCAATAATTGTTACCAAAGGTAGCAAAAATGAGAGCTTGTTATTTAATTATGAGAATAGAATGAAAATGGTATTTCAATTATTCCTTTTGTGTTTTTATAATTTAAGATTACTTTTTAGGGAAGCAATTTGAAAGATATTCTCATTCGAGCTTGTGAAACAGTTAAAGGTGGCATTGTTGTGTTTTTTCCCTCATATAATTATGAGAGCTGGATGTGGCAGCAGATGAAAAATCTGAATTTTGGTAGAGATGTATTCCGGGAACCCCAAAATTCTGGATCTGTTGATGAGGTGTTAGCCAAATATGCCCAAGTTATTAAAAGATCCAATAGTAAAGGTGCAATCCTATTTAGTGTAGTGGGTAAGTGAAACCTCGGTTCGTTTCTTTTTCCACAGGAACTTCCTTTTAAGGCAATTTTTTCGTATATGTTTATTAAGTTTTTGATTATTTTAGCTAGTTACAAATATGTATTTGCATTCATATATTAATACTTTGTAAGCCAACAACCAATTTTAAATATCTTCATCAGTTTTTTACGTTCCTATTTTCCCATTTCTAGTTTTTCGCAGATCAATAGGTCAGCAGTTACCGACTATTCTATACATTTTTCGGCCATCTGTTTTCCAGCATTCTTTTTACCATACGATTGGAGTGCTCGATTTTCCAGCCATTATTATAGTGATTTATTTCATTTCTCTCCCAGATGTATTTGGTTCCAAATCTAACCTACCTTGTACCTGTTAAACATCTCCGCATACAATCCAGCTGTTGTTATTGAATTATCTCTGCTCTATAGAGCAATAGTAACATAAGCAGCTCAGAACGCAATAGCACCTAACCTCAACTGCTTGTTCTAACAGCAATGATAGCGAAGCCGAAAACAAATGACTGACAAAATAGCAGTTTTTCTATTTCGACAGATAAAACAAATAGCGGATAGCAGTAGTTTTCATACTCATAGTTTCTGTTCGTGCCTATCGTATAACAAAACGTACGCGGAATAGCAAGAGAAAAAAAGGATTATTAAAAATATAATGTTACAAATATTGTATGTTGGGTTGTCGTTCGAATAAACTTGGGTTCATCGTTGTCATTGTTCAAATCTTGACAATTTAATTATAAATAAGGGATATGTAATTGTAATACATAAGATTGATATGTATTAGAAACTATATTAGCGGTATATTATTATGTGCTTGAAAAAAATATAAATAAATTGTTTATATAATATTAAAATATTATAGTGAATTAGTTCTTTAAACTATAATTCTTAGTATTCATTACTAATACATAAATCTTATATAGGTACATAATAGAATTGAATTGAGAAATATATTAACATAACAAGATTATTTACATATGATATAAATAAGAGTATTCTTTATATTAATCACGGTATGAGAAAAAATATGTACCAATCTTGATTTAAACATTTGTGTTAAGTAAGTTATTATTACTCATTGTGATCCAACACATATTTATTTTATCAGTATGCCACCGACTTATATGACGTTGAGTTTTCCAGTTTTTGAGAAAAGCTTCTTGAAGACACCGACTTAACTACAGTGCCAAATAATTCATCATAAAATCACTTAAACAGTTGAATGAATTAATACAACTGAGAAATATATAATATGCCCATAATAACACTGTACTATGTATTATAATAGTGATGAGATCATTCGAATGAAATATAATCGATCATTCCATTTTGTAAACCACTCGAGTATTCCGATTATGGAATCAAAGTATTCGAATGAAAAATGAAGGATTATTTAACAGGAAACATTCACCGAATGACGAGCGGCGAGGACAAGCGATACTGCATTGGAGTTTCTCGGCTCTCGCTCTTAATCAGTCGCTTATTTATATCTTTCATTGGACAGAAGAAATTTATAAATACTGTATTCTGAGGGCACGATAATTATTACAATGCGAAGTAATTTGATGAATTGACTGTTAATGTAGATTAAGGAACATTATACTGTTCTTTGAATTGTTAATAACAGTTCCTTCACAAACAAATTTTAAATTAAATGAATATTTAGGAAAAATTTAATAGTGTAATTTTACCGAAATTTGAATGTTGATACACACGGCAGCCGCTAACACCTAACAAAGGTTACGGATCTGAGAAAGAAACAAGCGAGAATCATTAGAATCATAAACGAACCATCCGAGTTATGGGTCATTCGAGCGATCATTCGATTGTTAAAATCACTCGAGTTGTAATAATCGATTATTAATATCTTTCAATTATTGATTCTGTACTTCCCCGTTTAACATTAATCTGAAAGATACAACAATGCTCTGTTGCAAATATTTTATGTAATACTAAATGAGTATTAGTAACCAGCAATTATGAATTTACCATATTTTAGTTTCCCTCAAAGAGATATAAATATAAATGTGATCTGTTATATACAAACTGCAATAACAACTGTTATTTAAAACCAGGATAGAAAAATCTTTAAGCTTTTAAATGTTTCAAAGATTTATTGATTTAAACATGTACATGTACTCTTGATAAAGCCTTAATAAGGCGAAACATGTGTTGAGTGTTTAAATCAATAAATTAAATATTTTTCTATCCTGGTGATATACAATGTTTCATAAACAACCTACTGCAACTTCAGTCGAAATCATGTTATTTAAAAATAGCAGTCCAACATTTACCTCATATAAAAATATTTTTTTCCATTTTTCAGGCGGAAAACTAAGTGAAGGTCTTAATTTTAGTGATGACTTGGGAAGATGTGTAATAGTTGTAGGACTACCATATGCAAATATTCAATCACCGGAATTGAAAGAAAAAATGTCTTATTTAGATAAAATAGAGGTACAGTATAGTATGAAAAACTGAAAAATTGAAAAATTAATGTCATTAACTTTTTCAGGGTTCAGGTAGTGGACAGAAATTCTATGAGAATCTGTGTTTAAAGGCTGTCAATCAATGCATTGGTAGGGCTGTTAGGCACAAAAACGATTACGCCTCAGTTCTCTTATTAGACGAAAGATACAGCAGAGTTTCCGTGAAAAACGCTCTACCAAACTGGATTAAAAATTCTCTGATTACATGTAGTTATGAAGACACTTTTAATAATATTAAAAAGGTACATATTCATAATACAAAAGGGTTTATTTTTATAACATTTACTTTCAGTTTTTTCAACATAGGAAGAATGGAAAAATATAAATTTATGTGAAGGTATATTTATTGAATATTCATTTTCATTATATTTACATGAAATAATAAAACTTCAATAATTGTTTTTCTGTCCTCATTTTCATTAAATTCATAGTGACACGTTGACAGCCTTACTGGAATTTGGTGAACTTAAAAGTGCCAACTCACATATTTTTGGAGTTAAATATGTATAGGGTGAATAAGGACTTGGTTTTGAAATGTCCACAAATCATCATTTAAGTCTGTCCTTGTTTACAAGATGTATAAAACCTGAAAATCCTTTTTGATGTTAGGAAATTGGTGTCCAGTTTCAATCAACTGTGATAGAATGCAGCATTTAACTTGATAATAAAAAGACACCTGAGATCTTTGATCACTCTGTTGGCAAATTTATATTCAGCTTTGATTAGACCAGCACCTTTGATAAAGAAATCCAGACACCACAGTTTATATATTTTAATATCTGAAATTGTTTCCTTTGAGGTTGTTGGGAGGCATGTAAGAACTCACAATGTATTTTAAAGAAATTTATAGATGGTGAATATTAATGTATCCTGTATAATTTTGGGCTCTTTGCAAGATATAATTCGATTTTTTTTAGAAAACCCCAGCGAGAAATATAAAACTTCAGTTGCTATTTGTTATAGGGGCTGTTTAGCACTCAGCTTTATTAAATCAATCCATAAAAGTAACACGAGAGTATCATACTGCTCCATACTTTGGGATACAACTGTGTGATGTGTATGCCGCCTTATCTAGATTTTATGACAGATGGTGAAATTGTTTTAGATTGCCAGACTTATTCATTCAGTCTTCAGGTTCTCAGGGGTAATTTAAAACATGGATATGATACATAAAAATGAAATGAGTGACAGATGCAACTAATTATAAATAATTTATGTATCTTGGCCCTTAATCATTGCATCTACACCATCTGCAGCTTTGTGAATATATTGACTTTGTAGGGGTTTCCACTATTCAAAAGCAATCAAACTATGTGCTCATGCAATTTTTCAACAGTAGCATCTTGAACTGGTACCAAACTGAAAAACATTTTAATACTGTGCCACAAACACAGAAATATTCAGATTAGAGTAACAGATTACTTGGAATTCCCGTATTTATCTCTCTAATCATGAAACCTGTCAATCTGTCAATTAATTTCAATGTAGTTCAATAGATGTTTACTATTGAATTGACTTACCAAAAATGCATAACCAAATGTGGAAATATAAATCCACATTAGACAACTATTTACCATCATTAAATATTTGAATATTCAAATTAGGATATTTTAAAGTATAGTTGGTTATCTATGTATGTATCTGTGGTATAACTGCTCAAAACTTAATAGTAGCAAAAACTATATCCATTTTTATTTATGTTCTAACATGTTCCCCACATTATTGCAAAAATTATTCTAAGGTTTGCTGCCAATAACGGCAATGGTTTGAAATATTTTCCACAAATCAGCAATATTGGCAATTGGCTGTACCAACAGTTGATTCATAAAGAATTTTTTTGATAGATTTATTGGCAGGTGGTTTCTACAAACAAACCTACAATAAACTTCTGAAATTTTCAGAAATAGTTAATTTTTCTAAATCTCTTAGGAGTTGGTGATTAAAAAAGTATTCCTTTTATTTTGCATATAAATTTATTTCAATTTTCTTCCTCTTAGAAAAATGCTTAATTTTTTCTTCAAGACTTTCACAAGTTTGTCTTTTCATTAATGGTATGTAACTTTTTGTTTTTGCCTTTGATAATAATTCATTGCTTAAACAATCAGGTTCATCACTTGTGACCCCATATATATTTTTTAAGTACATCACCATGTCTTTTATCATTGTCTGCCTGAAATTTTGAAATTATGAATTTGAAATATTCTAATTCTCAATTTTGTTTTACTCACTTAACAGCTGCTATTGTCCATATAGCATCCAATTGTTGTACAACTTTTTTTACAGTTTCTTTTTCATAATTCCAATTTAAATCTCCATATTCACATGAAAATAGATTTAAAGGTATTTCACTAGCCATACTGTAATCTGGTTTCCTAAAAACTATGGAGATTACAGATATTCTTTTACAGTATTTGTGAACACATTACCTGGGAGTTTTCTCAATATTAAACAAATCATCAATAATATTGGGATCTTCTTTTTCTTGTCCAATTAAAAATAATATCCCCACTATGCACCTTATTTGATGCCACAAAAATGCTTTTGATTTGATGCTTAAGACAAATATTGAATAGTCTATAATAAAAGTATTGTTATTTTAAATCAGTACAGAAAATCAACAGCTTTACCATCAACATCATCTGCTATGGGCCCAATGGTTATTTCTGAAATATTTCTTATAAATTCCACAACTCCATTCCCTACATCCATTTTGCAAAAATTTCGAAAGTCATGTACTCCAAGAAGTTTTTGAGATGCTATATTCATTCTCTAATAAATAATTTCTATTAAAAAACAATTACTATCAAATGATAAGTTACTTACTTCTATATTTAACTTCCCCTTTGGAAAATAATATCTGTAAGTTCTAGCTAAACAGTTAAATCTAGCACTAAAATCTGGATCTACAGAAGCCCAAGCTAAACATTGAATGTTATCTGGTAAAACTCGATTTAAAATGTTGCAATAATCAATGTTACATTTTTCATCACCACTCCCCTTGAGAGTACTTCTTACATCAATCGAAATCACCTGTCCCAAAGAACTAACTCCCTTATCAGTTCTTCCACATCTGTGATAATTTGATGAACTACGATCTTTAATAAGTTTTGTTTTCAATAATGCATTAAACAAATGATGTTCAATGGTGTCAATTGTATCTTCTTGTGTGACATATCCTTTATAATCCCAACCTAAGTACAGGAGTTTTAAAGCTATGTGTTGAAAATTGTACTTTGCAAAATCAAAAGGTTTTGACTGTTTCGTTTCTTTAATTACAGGTTTTGATCTCTTAGCAATTATATTTTTTAACTGAGTATTATGAGCACTTAAGGATTTTATTAAAGTTATAAGTTCCTAAAAACATTGATATTTAGTTGTAAAGAAATATAATATATATATTCAAATAATTTAACCTCTTTACTCAAATTCGACAAGCTTGTTACATCTATTAAATTATCAGAAACGTTTTCTACAAGTTTATCATCCATTCTATTTATCGTTTTAGTAATAATCACAGATCATACAGCACAAATTACTGCATATAGGTATTTGTTTTGAAGTATGAAAATTTTTAGGTTAATTAAACAAGAAGATAATCATCAAAGGTGTACATGAAACGCTAACTTCGAGAACATAGAGATATGACTAATAATATATGCTCTAAGAACTAATACCAAATTAAAAACTTTTGATCAAATAAGGCGGCAAATAACAACATAGGTATCTTGTTAGCAAGTAGGTAGAATAGTTTTGTATTTCTAATAATGCAAAGTACATTGAGGTTTAACGACATCAGTTCAGAAATGATAATGAGTACTTTATCTGTTATCGAAAACAATTTTTTTTTTCAATATGCAGCATTTTATTTCGATTGTGATGTTATTCCCAAGTAAACATAAATATAATCAAGAATATGCCACAAATAACATTTAAAACGTATTTTTTCGGAATTGTAAAGTACGACTTTTCTATTAGGAATGTTATGAAAACCCTTGTATTTCATATTAATGTTTATTATGGCAAATGGAAATCGTTAGATGAAAGTGAAAATCTTTTAATAAAATCTTTTAATAATTTATCTCGCTGTGCACAGTCCGTTCCTCATACTTTAGTATTGAACAGGAATAACAGGGTACTTAAAATTCATTAGACACAAAATGGAGCATCAAAGTCACTTGATTAGAGTTCACTATGTATGATCCTGTGGTATGATCTGTGGTAAGGGTTCAATCATTTGAATCAGAATAGTTTCAGATTCTATTTTCAATTTTCACCATTAAATAAAAATATTAATGAATTTATTTATAAGTGTAACCTAATACCTTATCTGGGAATTAAAAAATGTTTTAAATAAATTTGTAATAGCTTCAAGAACCAGTTTTGAGATCCTCTTTCCAATAACTGGTAAAAATTGTACAAACAAATCTAGTTTTGTGAAATTCAGTTCAAAATTTTATTATTTAATATTTATTTACCAGAAAATACAAATGATATATATTTGAAACAAATAGGAAGTCGTACAATATATTCAGCTGCAAAATCCTGAATTATTAATAAAAGCAATTATAAAAATTATCCTTCAAAAAAAGTATTGAATATGCGCAGTGGTGAGACAAATTTCTATCGCGTCACATGACCTGAACATTGGCCCCGTGACCAAAACTGAAGGAAAATTTAAAATTTTCGAAAAATAAATTTCAAACTAAACTGGTATGGACATTATAGACCCCTTGGAGCAGAGGTAATTTGAATTTATTATTAGTATAATCATTATTCCATTGTTATGTAACTAAATGTATATATGACAAGGTCAAAGCAAGCTTTTTAGATACCTAATTTATGGTAATTAGATAAATATTTTTGTAATTTGTGTTGCTAAATTTGCATGTTATAGTGAGCAGCCAGTGGATGATACTGACACCAAAATGATGTTAAATGAAATACACATAAAAAGAACTGTTGATAGTGATGAAGAAGGTACTGTTGACCACCTTTTACCCCAAACTCTATTAGAAACACCAGATGCAGAAATGCAATATTCCATTAGATCACCTGAAGGTAAGTAAAACAGCAAGCAAGTATTTTTTTATGATAGTTTTCAAGACAATTGATTTAAATCCCAGATTTCTGGTATTTTCATATTTATTTAAAACCTTTACTTCTATTCATTGTTGATCATTAAATTTATATTGCCCCTTCTATTATAATAAATGTATCAGCAAACCTGTAATTTTATGTATAATTTAAATATGCTTTTATTGATTCCTTTTTACATAACCAGATATTTGTGTGGTTATATTTACAAATTGTAAAATATGTTGTACATTAAATAAATAGTCATTAATGAATGGAGATAGTCCAGGAATCCATCATTTGAAACTGTAATTTAAAACAGTGCAGTCAATATTAATAGTTATGCTTCTTGTGATAGGTACAAACAATATGCCTTCTCAATCTACTACTCTGTTATAACTGAATTATTTAAAATTATTAAACAAGCAAAAAATATATATTTTTAATGTGAATTGTACTTTGAATAAGCAATATCCAGAGAAAACTTAAGTTTTTTTATACCATTTGTAAATGCATACATTTTGCAGTGGAGGTGTTGTATATATGCATCAAGGCGAATGGTTATTAAAAGTAAAATAAATAAATCTACATATGTTTCCAATTTCTGCAACTATTAGTAAAGTTAATTATGTTTAAATCATTAAGAAAATACATATAACCCCTATTTGTTACTTAATTACAATATTTGTCATTATTAATTAATTTTACCTAATAATATTTGACATAATGTTACTCAGAATTGAATTTTAAATTTTCAATCAATATGAAGGTCTGTTATTCAATTTTTAAAATACTACTATATGATAA
Source organism: Octodonta nipae (assembly GCA_034190945.1). Classification (NCBI taxonomy): domain Eukaryota; kingdom Metazoa; phylum Arthropoda; class Insecta; order Coleoptera; family Chrysomelidae; genus Octodonta; species Octodonta nipae. Next base: position 68,410,285 of record CM067224.1, read on the forward strand.
CTAGACCCTCCTTAATGACCTGTACATTATTTTTTTCTTGAAATGTTTGCTAAATTATTGTCATTGAAATTTGGACATTTTAATTTTGGTCCTGGTTTTGTTTGTAGTTCCCTGAATACTATCATTGCCATTGAGAAATTTTTGATACTTTAGGAAAATGACTCATACATGAGATCTAATTGTAAGGTTAAGTTTGGTGAGCTATAGGTGACAACTAGTGAAAAATTATTCTTTTTACATTTCAAGCCAAAATTTATGAGAAAATTTTTGGAAATTATGTTCAAAAAAACCCTGTATCACTCACATTTATGAATTCTATTAAAATGTTTAAGTGTAAAATGATTTTAAAGTTTGTGAACTTCTTGCATCTAAATCCTCATACCTTTGAACAATACCTAAAGGTAATACCTATTTTATAATGGTGTATATAGGTTTAACAACATAGCTGTATGTTTCCTGAATGATATTTGTGGCATATTTTTCAATTTCTAAGTACTTCTTGGGAAATAACACCACAGTTAAGAAAATTGCTGTATATTCCAAACGTTTCGGGGTGTAGGTCAGACCCAAGCCTGTAGCCAGCGGGGGGCCTGGGGGGTTGAAACCCCCCCCCGAAATTTTGGAATTTTTGGTTTCGAGATTCAATTTTAACCAATTAATCATGTTTTTTATAAGAATAAATTTTATATTTATACGAATTTATATATCCTGGAAATACATGAACAAAAATATACATTTTGCAGTCCTAATTAGCCCATCACCAATCAAAAAAATTGTCTAGCCCCCCCGAAAAACAATCCTGGCTACGGCCTTGGTCAGGCCCCGTTGTTGTCAATGGTTAAGATAAAAAAGGCACAATTTGACAATATGTATTATTTAATACATATTGTCAAATATTTTAATTTACATCTTAGAATTGTATCTTTTTTATCCAAATTTCTTGACCATTGACAACGGGGTCTGACCTAAACCCCGAAACGTTTGGAATATACAGCAATTTTCTTAACTGTGGTGTTATTTCCCAAGAAGTACTTAGACAACATAGCTGTAATCTTAGTGTGATCTGTGCAGAGTCACTTGCACAGATGAAGTGACACTAGTGACAGTCTTTTCACCACCCTGAATCAAATGACAGTAATTTTTAGGCTTGTCAACATTAAAAGTACTCTACACTTTAATATGTTTTATATTAATTGCTTGTGCAGTTATGCTAGTTTATGCTTTCTGCTGTTAATGATTTTTTACACCAAGCAGGATCATTTCAGTTTAGAATTATATAGAAAAAAATATTCATAAAGAACTGCAATTATAATATTTATTAATAAACTTTAATAAGTGTACATACAATACTTCATCAGTATGAATATAACACATCAATTTAATCAATTTCCTTTCCATTATCTTTAGTCTATGATGACGTTTTATTCTGATTTCACAATTGATGTAAATCGCGAACCATCAGTCGAGTTCAAAATGTAGCCTAATAATGATTAGATGTAGTTAGTATAGTGTAACCAGATGTAGTTAGTATAGTGTCACCAAGTAACCAGTAGAAATAAACATGTAATGTTTACAACTAGTATTATTGGTCGAAGGCCGCTGCAACATTATAATATCACATGGCGATCCTGAACCATAAATAATGACCAATCTTCACAACAGGAGGATTTGATTAAACTTTGACAATTCCAGGAAATAGTCTAGTTTAGAAATCATGGTAAGAAAACAGTTAAAAATAAAATAACTGAATGAAGTAAATACAGAAACAGAATATAGAAAGTACAGGTCGTGGCTCATACTCAAGGTCAAGAGAAAATTGACAAACTTAAGAAGGCAAACTGAGGAGAACACATCAAGATGCAATAGTTACTCAAGGTCCCCTTGTGAAACCAAATGAATCAATAAATTACAGTTGAAAGCAGTTGCTATAGTCACCAAAGAATTAGAATTGAATTACTCCACTATTTTAACAATTTAATTTGAGTCCTGAATGAAGGTATGGCAATCAATCAATTTTACGAAAGGTTTATTCCAACCCCACAAATAACCGGACAGGACAGTCATTTTAAATGTAAACTCTTCGCGCATGTTGGTAACGGGTTGTCTACCGGTTATTTGTCCAGTTGGAACAGTTTTTACTTAATATATGAATAAAAAAATTGTGGAAACTTACAGGATTTTGAGACAGTTGATATATCTGATCTAGATGCACTTGAGGAATTTAAAGAGCACTTTGCCAATAACATCAATGTCAGATTCTGCAAATCAGTGGCATGAAGAAGTGGAAACAATCCCTCCTCGTGTGTTTAGACAAGGAAGCCGGTATGAATACGTTAAGACCAATGCTGAGAGCAATTTCAGTATATCATGGGGATCAAGAGCCAACCCCACCCATATAGAAGGCAGGTTTAACACATGCTTATTTAAGATGCTAAAGGTATTCGAGGAGATAATCTAGTGAAATGAAAATCACTGTAAAATGTTCCCACTGTGGATCTTAAAGGACTGCAGAGAAGGACAATACTCGCCATCCAGGGACAGTCAATTTAACCATCCACCAGCCCTCAGAACAGTAACCAAATGAGTTAATACTGTTAACTGCAAAGAAAATCATACACAAACCATAGTGCTGCTGAATCTATTGTCATCCCCAGAGTCCACTTTTAAATTGACAACTAACAACCATATTTTTCCAGAAGAGATTCTTCATTTAGAAAATATAGAGGTAATGGTACACTGAATTAACAAATTGAAGAAAAGAAAATATCGATCATAAGAAAAGAGATAGAGAATTAAATTCTGACTTGAGATATCTAGAGAAGAAGACTAGGTTTTGAACCTACAAAATTGAACAATGATCCTTCCAGAGATGAAGGGGATTCATTCAGAACCTAGAGAATGACCAAAGCTGGACTAACTCCAGGAACCAAACCTACTGTATCGACACCTGTAAATAAATCAGTGTGTGCAGTTGCAATATCCAATTTGCCGCACTTACAAATCTGTCATTTTTTCAAATAACATTTCTGGATAGTAGAGTAGACACATTACAGCAGTGAAGGGGTGTACTTCACGGTCGACTAACTCCATATCCAGATGAAGATTATATTTTATAGTCTATCTAATTTTTTGTCTTTTAAAGAAATATCACTAAATTAAGTTAGTTGTCCCTGTTTCATTTTAAGCAGGGCATGATCAATAATTTACAAAATCATTTTGTGTAAGTTATCCTGAAAAACGTATATATCTATCTTTACATCTTACGTCGACAAGCTTGTTTAAGCCAAAATGCTGCACAATACAAACAAAAGACGGATAACTCTTTTCTTAGCATGCGAAATCTGTTGGTAATTCACAATAACTCTATTGATTAGTGTCCCTTATCAAATTCTTTTCAATTAATGTATTTTTTTCCAGCTGGAGTAATAACTTATCGAGTTCTACAAGTTGACGACTCGGCCGCCGAATCAGTACCACAAATTGTTACGACAACACCCACGGGATTCACAAACACATCAGTACCTCAAGTTAATATTAATGGGCAATTGTATGTGATAGGAAGTCCAAATGAAGTTTTCACTGCACAATCTGGAACCAGAGCGATCGCACCTAGATCATCTATTATCGAAACCAATAGTTCTGTGGTAACCAATATTAGAAGCAAGGTTAGTACAAGGGCAAGTTAATAAACTCTTTAAATACTATTGTTTCCTGATGGCTCAATAGTGGGTATGATACACACATAATTTTCTTTAAAATATGTTTGGTTTTGCAATATATTTTTTAAATTACCACCTTTCGAGACCCTGCAGGTCTTTGGATGATGCGCTACTCTCAAAAGATCAAAATTTCGAAATACTATTATTTAGGTATTTAAATTTATCGATCCCCTTCCAATTCTAGGTAAGATATTGTCTCTTGTGTTTGCATCATATACTTAATACTAATATACTGCGGAGTCTAGAGAAATGCGCAAACATCACAGTGTCGACATATATTTGTTTATATGGTTTTAGTGTACTTCGTATCTTATGCGCATGTTCGAAAATGCTTTGTCTCTGTTTAATCTGTGGTTAGTGGTTTCCCATGACATTTACATCCTCTCAACAGAGTCTAGTAGACTAAGTTGTTAGCCCTGTCTAATGAGACCAATACGGTTTTCAAACATGTCTGAAACTAACATCGAGCTAATAATACTACGTATGGACGGAGTCCGCTCCTATTATACATACGTAAAAGAAATGGTGACAATATACAGTGATGGGCAAATGTGTGGAACCAAGCAAATATCTCTGGAATTATTAGAGATATCAAAATGAAATTTGGAAGGTGGATATTGCAGTAGATTGCCTATTTGTTTCCAAATCTTTTTACAATTTTGAACTTCCTGTTTTACCGGAAGTAATGTCGATTTTAAAATTTGCAATGAAACACCCTGTATAGTATTTTAGTTTCTGATGAAACATTTTATTGCGAATACAAAAATATCGGGTTTGATATTGTTTACTTCAATACCTACCGAGATATTAACAGAAAAGTAACTAAGGAAAGGAAAAATCTTAATATCCATTAAAGAAATACATAATCATAATTATTAACTAAATCAAAGTGATTTTCAAAACATTGAAACTTAACTAAACTTAATGTATTAGATGTTCAAACTGAGCACCGTTTACTTCTTGAAAATAAGCATGTCGGTTTTTAAATTCTCTAGTAACATTAGCTATTACTCTCTGGATGTCTTGAGTTATTCTTGCAGCTAATTCTTGCAAATTATTTGGTCTATCAACATAAAGCTTAGACTTTAAGTAACCCCACAGAAAATAGTCTCGTGGATTAAGGTCGGGACTTCGTGCAGGCCATTCATAAGTACCCCTTCTTACAATCCATCTGTGATGAAATGTCCTATCTAAATGATCTCGAACAATGCGAGCGTAATAAGCTGGTGCTCCATCCTGCTGAAACCAGATATTATTTGGTAATTGTCTATTTACCTCCAATGCCGGAATAACTTGTGTCTCCAAGAGCTGTCAATACCTATCTCCGTTTAAAGTTTCTTGTAGGAAGAAGGGTCCCACGATTCTGTTGTTGCCGGCCCAAACGTTCAATTTTTTAGGATGTTGTGTATGAGCCTCTTGTACCCAATTAGGATTACTTTGCGACCAGTAGCGTCAGTTATGTCGATTAACCGTACCATTTAAACAAAATTTAGCCTCGTTTGAAAACACCACATTTCTTATAAAATTATTATCACGGTTACAAATATCTATCATCGTTTCACAAAATTGCAAACGTCTGTCGAAATCGTCTTCGGAGAGTTCTTGAACGAGGCGAATTTTGTATGGATGATATTTTTCTCGCCTTAATATCCTTCCTACTGAACGACGGCTAATTCCATGCATATTGGTGAGGTCGGTAGTGGATAAGTGAGGTTTTTGTTCCAAAGATATAGCAACATTTTGAGCTACACCTTCATTACTTGCACTTTTTAACCGTCCACTTTTTGGTAAATTGCTAACTGTTCCACTTGTGTCGTACCTTCGCAAAGTTTTTGTCACTATTGAACGGGATATTTGTGTATCCAGATGAACAATGTTAATAAGGTCACAAACTTCTTGATGCGTCCTTTTCCTCTCCCCATACCCATTCATCATTAATATTTCTAGTCTTTCTCTTTCACTTAATTCGGCCATTTTACGATCAAATTAAAACAATACAATCTTTTTACGTTCAAATAAGAAAAACTAATAACTTATTTTGACAACTACTGTCACGTCTGCAATAAATTTCATGGACTACTAAACTTGATTCAGATTTAATTTGCGCCTGATTTAAACAAACGCACGTGTATTCGACTATCGAACAAGCAGTGCTGTTGGCTGTGACGGTATAATGCCACCGATTGGCCAATAGAAATACAAATCCTTACCGAGCGGTTTGTTTATATCGGGCGAAAATGAAATCTGAACCGAGTTTAGCTACCATCGAATTTTTCCTTTCCTTAGTTACTTTTTTGTTAATATCTCGGTAGGTATGGAAGTAAACAATATCAAACCCGATATTTTTGTATTCGCAATAAAATGTTTCATCAAAAACTAAAATACTATATAGGGTGTTTCATTGCAAATTCTAAAATCGACATTACTTTCGGTAAAACAGGAAGTTCAAAATTGTAAAAAAATTGGAAACAAATAGACAATCTACTGCAGTATCCACCTTCCAAATTTCATTTTGATATCTCTAATAATTCCAGAGATATTTGCTTGGTTCCATACATTTGCCCATCACTGAACAAAATTAATACGTTCCATCATGTACGCAAACAACAAATAAAGCCAGTTTTTACAATATTTATTGTTTAAAAAATCTGAATGCTCAATTGGAATTGAATTTGCTCATCTATAGACTTTTTTTGTAAAATCATTATATTTTAATGTAGTTGAATTTTTGGGACGTATTTAGAAATGAAATCAAAAAGACCAATTCTGATTTAAAGCTTTGCACCCAAATTTTAATTCAGTTAGAACGAGATTGAAAGCAATATCTTGTCACAAGACTGTATCTGTATCGCAGTGATTTATGTTGTATTAATGACACACTCGGCGCATTCTTCAGATATTTTATCGCATACTTGGGTGTGTTATAAGTTTTTATGTTGATATTTTAAATTGGTGTAAAAGAAGTGTTGAAGTAGTAAATATGAGCAATCAGGATTTTGTAAAGGCAAGCCAATCTATAGCTAATTATTTTTTCAATATATGTAACTAAATTGAACAAACATACAGTTTAATAAGTATATTTGATCTCTCCACCATTAATCCTTAGTATTATAACAAGCCACTCTGTTGCAAAAATCAATAACAATGTAAAACATGCTTATAAAAACTACAAAAATTGCCTCATTGAATTTTATAACTAGACTAATATTATTATTATTGAATAAATGCCAAATTTCTTAATTTACTTCTCAATATACAATTCGAGAATTCACAATTACATGTTAAGTCAAGCAGTAAGTTTGTTAAAGATTATGAATAACCAGAATGAAGAGTTCAATAGTAATCATATCATTTGGATTGTTCATTTAGGTTTTCACTTCTTACAATGGTTTCTGAAAAATACAGATAAGTAATTGAAAACCAGGGCATAGTCCTGCAGTCAATTTGTGGACACTGCCCTTAACTGCTTATAGAAAAAACTCTCGTAGGATCTACATGAATAGTTATGAAGTAGACTTAAAAATTCATATCTTCAATATAAAGTATATATTTTCCAAAAACTCCTTCGTCATTAGCTAAATGACCTTGTTCACTATGTTTATAAATATAAAATTTCCTAACATCAAAAGATCCAAGTCTGCTTGATGCGCCAGACAACTGACCATGCGTAAAAATCGGTTGCCTTAATAAAATCACAAGTTTTTCAAGTGTTTGCAAGAATGCAGGTATAAGAGAGTATTGTTTTCTTTAAAACTCAAATGATAAAAGCTAAAAAAATAAGTACAATTTATATATAGAATCAATACTCACTATTTCTTATGATTCATGACGTTGAAATCGTTGGCAACTGGTTACCATGAACAAAATTATAAATACTAAAACAACATAGCAATTTTCGAATGATTTTGCAAATGATTTAGGTGAAAACATAATTATACCATGTGCCGGAAACTAATTTAAAATTTAACATAATGTGTTTTATTTTATTTCTAATGTTTATTTGTACATATAATATAAATAAGTGAACAAATATCTGAATGTGTACGAACATAAGACGAGTATTGTGGCCATATATTACATTTGAGTGTACGTAGTTTTGGTGTCACACTTTAGCTAACCATAGAATCTCTATTATTAGCTAGTGAGGATCTAAAATCAAATTTATCAATTAACTTTAGATTACTCTCTTCGAGGTGTCATTCCTTTGTACGCAAGACAATATATATATAAAAATCCTAGATGTCGGTCTTACATCTCGCGTCTTCAAATCTAACTTTAGATTCTCTAAATACCTTGTTTTTGAGTAACTTGCATAAGAGTTTTTATCAAGATTGTTCTGTAAATGCGAAAAAGTTCCCCAAATTCTAGCCACTTTAATAATTAATGTATTTCATTTCAAAACTAGCCACCCACAATAACTTTTCAAAATATATTTAAAAGAAAAAGACCAAAAAACACGTTAATTTATATTTACGCAGGACACATTTACACGTTTGGGTCACCCTGCAGTTTCAAACCATAAGCGGGGGTGAATACCACTTCTAAAAGTTTAAATGCAAAGAGGTATCAAGAGATACCTTTTTTTAAGGCCAATCTTTTGATACATCATTTTTCAAAATCAGATTATTTTTTACAGAGTAAAGCCATTGTAAACTTTCAAATTAAAATAATTATTATTAACATTGAATTTACATTATGAAAATTGTATTAGCGTTAGAATTACCTTGTACTTAAATTATAAGTTCAGAATATCCGCCATTGTTTATAAGACAATGGTAAAGTCGCACTTTTTGATGCGTCTCTGGTGTAATCCGCTCACACTCCTCCACTATTCTAAGTCTAAGTTCAGGAATATCGCGAGGTTTGAGTTTTGTGCACAACAGTTTTTAGATATCCCCATGAAAAAAGTCCAGGGGCGTTACGTTAGGTCGGGCGATCTTCCTGATCATTCTATAGCACCCCTTCGTGCAATTCATTTATCTGGAAATGTCTCAGGCAAGGCTTAATGTGAAGGTTCTCCGTCTTGTTGAAAAAATAGGTTTTCTTCGTCTAGCAACAAAGTTCCATCTTGATCTATTTGGTTTTCTAAAGATTCAGTTATAAGGGGATTTATCACATTTTCAAGTCCAAATACCCCAGTTAAATTTTCGTTCACGAATAAAGCACCGACAATTTCATTTCCGAGAATTCCGGCCAATATGTTGATTTTCTGAGGATGTTGGTTGTGCTCTTCCCGAAAAATTACGGTTTCTAGGACATTACTCTGTAAAAATAAACTGATTTTAAAAATTGAGGGGTCAAAAGATTGGCAAAAAGAGTCCTTTAAAAAAAGGTATCACATGATACCCCTTTGTATTTAAACTTGTAGAAGTGATATTCACCCCCGCTTAGGGATTGATTTTTTTTGTCTATTTCTTTTAAAGGTATTTTAAAAGTTATTTTACGAGGGGTATTCGTAAAATAAGGTTCCCATGATTTTTTAAAATAGACAGCTATGTATTTTTACATCAATTTAAAGCTTAAAACTTACGCTATTTTTCCACATTCCACGTTTCTGTCTAAACACTTTTGCAGACGATGCTCCAACTTTTCTATCCCCATGTTGTAGAATTCTGCCGCCAATCCTTTGAGGAATCGAATAACCTCTTCCTTGACTTCATCATCGGTACTGAAGCATAGGCCACCCAAGTGTTCCTTTAATTTTGGGAATAAGTGATAATCACTTGGGGCTAGGTCCGAGCTGTAGGGGGATGGGGCACAATAGTTCAGCCAAAATTTGTCAGCAGTTCTTGAGTTTGACGTGAGACATGAGGTCGAGCGTTGTTATGGAGAAGCCTCACACCACTGGAGAATCTTCCTCTCCGGCGGTTTTCCCCATAAACTTCAATTAACTGACGATGAATTTCAATAGGTGAAATCTGTTTTGCATTTAAAAAACATATCACAGCACGAATTTCGCATCTGGCGGTAACAGCTATAGGGAGCTCCATCTTCAAAGGCAGCTAGGCCGGCACAGTGGTATGGATATAGAGGACAGCTGATGAGTAAAACAGTGTTGCAAGATTGATCCCAGCACATTTAGAGAAGTTTTTCGCATTTACAGAACAAACTGATGAAAGCTTTTACTTAGGTACTCAAATTTAGAGAATCTAAAGTTAATTGGTAAATTTGATTTTAGGACCTCACGAACTAAAAATGGAGATGAAAGCCCTGTATTTAATAAGCAAAGTCGAGTTATCTATGTTATTTATACCATTTTATTGTCATCGACCTAAATGTCTTCTTTATTTTCCATACTTCAAAAGAAACAAATAATGATTCTATATATTATATTCTGCAGATATATTGTACCTTTCGAACGATATACGTTTCATTACCCTCTTTGTAAAATAAAGACCAAAAAAGTGGTAGTGCGTTTTCCTCTTCAGGTATTGATATTAACGTAATATGATCCTGAAAAACACAATACTCACATTAAGTAGTCTGACACTTCACAAATAACGGAAGACGCTTAAACCCTTTAGGATTTAATCAAAGTTTTTCTAGACCATTCGATTTTTTCTGTGTTGCACAATGCAAATTATTGACCCTTTAATAATTTTCAGAAAGATGAAAGGCGACGAGCCACGCATAACGAAGTAGAGCGCAGAAGGAGGGACAAAATAAACAGCTGGATAACGAAATTGGCATCGATAATTCCAGAAACAACAAGCAACGAAAACAAAGGAAACGGTCCTTACGACGGCCAGTCTAAAGGTGGGATTTTGGCAAAAGCCTGTGATTATATTACCGATTTAAGAGAAACGTGTGTAAAGCACGAAGCGTACGCGAAAGAAAACAAAGACTTACGACAAAGCGTGGAGTCGTTAAAAGCACGGAACGCGGCGTTAGAAAAAGAGAATAAAGAGCTGAAAGCGGTTTTGAAAAAGTACTCCATTTTATATGTACCAAACGATATATCGTCCTAGTTAATTTTAGTTGTTATATCCTTATTGTTTAAAAAAATATTCTAGCTATTACTTTGTTATATATTTTTATTACACTATCTTCAACTTTCTTTTATATTCTCATAAATATAGGAACGTGTACGTGAGAGTGCAAGTTATTCTTTATTTATATCTCACTTTACAGTTGTTTGAACAATACATTGTTTATATAAGAGAGTTGTTTCATTATTTTTTGTCTAATTTTTTTATATTCTGATACTTCACACTGAAGGTTGATCGATGGGTTCACAACAGATAGTTTTCAATCCAAACGCAATGCTTGGAAATCAGGGTTGTCAAAACAGGAAACGATAACCAATGGAAACGGCTGGTATTAAGATTTATGGAGAACTAATAACTATACAGCGTGTCCTGAAAAGTTCTTAACGAATAGAATTTTTTTTATTTTTCACTTTGTGCATAAATTTTACTCTCCATAAAAAGTTCTGCTTCCTCAGAAAATATGGTTGGAATTATAAAACTTAAAAAAATATTGTAACGGGGTTGCCAAAAACTTAGAAAATCTAAAATTACCTGAAGAGAAAATTACCCCTAAGAAAGCAAAATGCCAAAGAGCTCAGGGCATTTACGGAGAAAAAGCCCTTTTGGTGACAAAATTAATAGTAGAACAAAATCAACATCCGTGTGTTCTAATGATAAAACATGACTAATTGACATAAAATTCAACATTTTTTATCGATGCTTTTTTGTTTTTTAACAAAAAAACAGCAAAAAATCGGTAACAATTTAGTTTTTTATATTTTACACAAAATCCACCGATAAAACTGTGTTTGCTACTATGGACAATGTTAAAGAGAAATGAAATTCCTATAAAATGAGCTATTATAAGCTCAACTTCGTTTATTGGTTTCTTAGATAATGTGTTTTTTTTTGAATAAAAAACAAACGCATCGATAAAAAATGTTGAATTTTATGTCAACTAGTCATGTTTTATCATTAGAACAAGTTGATGACGGTATTCCGAGGTGTGGTAAAATAATAAATTTCATAAAGAAATTCAGAAATACTATTCTAATAGCAGAATATGTAATGTTTTGCTCTTACGCTAATTACTAAAAAAATTGAGTAGGCTGAAAAGAATTGAACATGCTGTCGTTACGAAAACAATCTTGCATTTTACTGTCAGAAGGTAATTAAACTGTTTAGTTATTTTATTACATTGAATATTTTTCTATTTTTATCATGGCAGTTAAATCAACAAAACAACAAATAATTGAAATTGTGTTATTTGTTGGAGATCATTATAGAACATTGTGTAAAGCAACTGAAATTTTTAGTAATGAGACATCCATATAAACTTTTGCAAATGTCATGACCAAATTAAACTTCACTGGGTCTTTTGATAATATGTTTACAAGAAATCATGCAGTTTGGTGTATTACAGAAGAAAATCAACTGCAAGTTCATTGAAAATCCTAAAGATTTATGAACACTAATAAGTGTGTTTCTAGATTCCTGCCTGCTCTAAGTCCAGAATGTTCTATAATTATTACAATCCTGTATATTTTCTTTTTTATAATTGGACATATTAAAATTCTCTAGAAGTTCTTCCCCATTCATAAATTTGTTCCGTATTTTATTTACTAATTCTATAGGATTGTCTCTTGGATCAGCAGATTTATTATTTTTCATTTGTTTAGCAGTATAGAAAATACTAACCTACCTAACCTACAGCATTCACTACTCTACACCAATGATTGGGGTACAAGCTTTTTCAGTTCTATTCTAAGGTGTTTGATTGTTTTCCACACATTCATACTCTGGTACCTCCCATATATATTTTGTTCTATTCACATTTTTCTTCCAATAATTCCGGCTTTGTCCATGATATTTCCTGTTGGTTCTTACATAACACTTTGTATCGTCACTGTCTTGTGTAGACAACCACCGTTGACATAATGTTTCTTCTTAGTTACCACATAGAAAAGTGGAAAAACATATAGAACACTGCTGCTTTGTAAAAACATGAATTATCAAAGTGAAAAATAATTTGCTTAATAAAAAATATATTTTTAGTAACAGTTTAATATTAAAGCAGTATTCTTTATAAACTAGTTATATATAATACAAGTGTTAAGCTTTGAACAATATAAAGGATATTTATATGCAAAACAGCTGAATTTATTCCCGGCGCAAATTATTTAATCTTTCTTGAAGATCCGCATCAATATCTGGAAGTCCTCCCCCATTTCCTCCCGCTGTTGCAGCTGCGGCTGCTGCAGGTTGCTTTTGACCAGAAGCAGGTAAAGCACTTCCTGTTTGAGGTAAACCTGATAAGGTATCAGTCAGTTGTAATCCTAGTTCATCCAAAACTTGATTTACAATTGCGTCACTGAAAAAAAATACACCATTGTTTTCTGAAGGATAGTTGTGACATTTTACTGTTTATCTTTATGTTTTATTTTATTTTAGAATTGATATAACTAATGAGAATCTGTTTTTAATAAGCGCTATCACCAAAAAAGTCATAATATTAGTCAATCTGATATCAAGTTGGAAGAACTTGAAACAGTTGCCTTTCAACTATGGCATTTATTCCCATAAAGATAAACCATATATATTCATTAAATAATCACTGTTATAATAAGGATATGTAATGCAATTTTTATGATTACTTATTGACTGAAAGTTGATGTATCTCTCCATTGAGACGAGACGCCGGACTTTTTCTTTTGTAAGTATTCTATCTGATTATTTAAAAACAATAAACACTTGGTTAAACTTTCACTTTTTTTATTTCTTTCAATTTGACATATGTTTCACCAAGTCTGGCTGCATCAGAAATTGGAATGACAATGATGATGAAGCCAGACTTGGCACTTGGCGAAACATATGTCAAATTAAAAGAAATAAAAAAGTGAAAATTTAACCAAGTGTTTGTTGTTTTTATGTAATCTTAAAAATGAATTTTCATCAAGTGAAGACTGAAACAATCATTAGAATTCTATATAGTCACATGGTCAAGGGTCAATTGCCACTCATAGTTTCAGACTATACTTTAAGTTATGTGTCCACTTTTATGCCAATTTCCCACAATTTTTATAATTTCTTCCATTTTTATGAAACTTTAGGTTTTTCAACAACCAGCACAAGAAAAAAAGAGCCTTATTGTAACTTACTTTTGCATTCATTTGAATTGATAGAAATTTATTGCAGGTTACTTAGTAGTATCAGTAGAATCTTATATATAAGAAAAGATCTTGATTTTTGTATTCAAAAGAGATTTAATGATATAAGTAAAAAATATTTTTTTACATTTTGTGGTTTGAAATAACTTCTCATGTGATATCTCCCTTCTACTTACTCACAAATATATATCTGAAGCTCTAAGTAAAAATAACAAAGCTTCTTTCACATTTGAATGAGATATCTTCAGAATTGGAGCTGCTAGGAGACTTTATTATTAGGTAGTTGCCTTCGCTAAAAATGTGAAAAACCTTGTTAACTATACTAACCATTACTAATTCCAGCCTTGATCATACGTAACTATTCATTTAATAAAATTAAAGCACTTTTGAGGTCTTTTATTGTGAACTTTCTATTTGAATATATTTTTATTTAAGGTATGTTTGTCATACTATAGGTAACAATTCAAATCTCACCTTAAAACTGGTAATTTCAGTGTGTAGAACTAGTGATATAAAAATAGTTTGTAAGCAACAGTTTAATAATCAGCAGGGAAGTACAGAAACTTTTCAGATAGTCATAAGGTATAATGCTTTTACACTTACAGAATCAACATGAATCAAAGATATATGCTAAAAATGTCCCATCACAGAAAATTTTTACACAGGCAATCCCTTGACAAACTCTCAACTGAGAAGTAACCACAACAAAAACATGAAGTATCCTAAACTTTTAATTGACTTAAATAACATACCTTTCTTCTTCATCATTGTCACCTTCCATTGCATCATCTATAGCATCAGTCATTATTTCCTCCTTCATATCCATAATTTCAGATTGTTTCTCAAACTCCTGTAATATCCTCTGAATTTGAGGCAGATTAAGTTGCCTATTCATGCTAGCCATTGCTTTGGTAACTCCTTTCATGGCTTGAGCCATAGCATTCTGTGATTTTAAAGTTTGTATTTTGAGAGAGACTGCTTGTATGTTAGCCTTCATTAACATGAATTTTTTTACATATCTACGTGTTCTTACAAGATCCTTAGCCATAATTTTAACTGCATCCTAAAAAATACAATATTTACTAATAGTAATAATTCCCACATGCCAAGACTATCATGACTAAATAGATAGTCTTCAAATGAAATGCCCATTTGATTAAGAAGTTACAACATAGTTATCAATGAAAACCACAAAACACTAAACCACCAATCAAAAAAGTCCAGTTACATGACAGTTCTGAAAAGCACAACTCCATACAACAAAGTTATACAATTTCAAACTCATCTGGATCAATGAAATGCAAGATCAGCCATTTACAACAGAATAAACAGCTGGGTAATACAGAATATCCATAACTAGAAAGCCCTAGGGTCAAGAGGTGTGCAAATTTAGGTGATAAATTTTTTAAAACATAAAAGACAAGAGTTATCTCAAAAAGTTATATAATTTTTATACATTTCAAATGCAAAATGGTCTTTAAAAAACCTGACCATACAAATTTTTACTAAGTCAAAAAACACAAAAAAGTTTTTTTATTCCATATGGTTGGCAATTTTCAAGATTTAGTGAATATGTTTGGTGATTTGTTAGTTTATACCAACTCAAAATTAAACTGAGAAGATTGAAATAATTATCAGTTAATTTTCATAATGGATTTCAAAGTTTTGGCATTGGCATTTTTGTTGAACTGTATGCTAAAAAAATTAATTTTACAGTAAATTCTCAATGAGTTACAAAAACTATACCACCACTAAAATGAGGGGTTCTTGAAATAATTACAAGAATGTTGCTAAATGATCAGATTGCTGAAAATTTTCATTGCTTGCTCACTGCTGCGTTTAGGCAACAAATGCTAATGTTTTGATTTGACAAAAATATTAATAAAAACCCCTGATGTACATTGTTATACTAATTCTTGAGGTGGTACAAAATGACTATTTACTACCCAAATAGGTTAATTTTCCATCCGTTTTGGGTTTTGACTTCTTTCTTATTATCAGTTGCTTTATTTTGCATTCTGTGTGCATCCTTATATTTTTGTGCAAAAACAGGCTGTTTTTTAAAAATGTAATAAAATATAACATTTTTTTATCATTACTTAAAAATGCACTTACAAAAAAAATATTGTTAACATAAATATTTGTGAGAAAATTTCAAGTTTGTCATTTTTTCAGTAATTTCAAGAAATAGAACAGAAAAAACATTAGATTAAGCACTAAAGAGTTTAAATGTGAGAGATAAAAAAGTAACATTAGAGACAACTAATTTATTTTGGTTTTGAATTAGTTTTACACAATTAATCCACATTACAAATAAGTTGAGACAGGTTAATAATACTTGTATTTGCAAGCTTATTTGCAGCATCTTCTAATTTCTTTTAGTAGTTTTATTAGGAAATAACACATTTGAGAAAAATGTTCAAAATATACAAATTATTTATATTGTTTGAGCTATAATAAATAATTAATGATAAAGGCATTAAATTTGCCACATATATAAGGAACAGCAATTAAATTAGTTAATTTAAAAAAAGAACACCATCATGGTAGTTACACACTAGTACTTTTTCAGTGTTTTGATCATATCAAACAGCTAAACATTGATAATTCCTTATTAGATACATGTGTATAAATGTGCAAAACATGACATTTAAACTGGTTTGTTAGCACACTATAACTAATGGGTGTATAAACATGGAAAACATATTTAAACCAGTGAGCCAGCAGACTATCATAACATCTCACATTTTACTACTGCTGAATAATTTATGATTTAAGAGTTAATCCCAGTACAATATGTTGAGATTAGCATAGAAAACTTTTTTTAAGAAAAATTCAGAATTTAAAAATTTAGTAATTATACCATTTGCCCTTCTTTTGCTAACTTCTTTATATCATTTATTACTTTCTTCTCTTGTTGCTCCATTTTTATTTTTTCTCTATCCAACTCTCTTATAGCTTTATTTAGTGCCCTTTGATTTTTTCGTAACATCTCTTCAGGAGTTAGTTTTTTACCAAATAACCACTCCATTTTTAAATAAGTTTTGTTAAAAATTCTCTAAAATGAAAATGTTTTTTATCAAATGAGTCACAGTAAACACGAAATGTCAGACATAAAAATACATTGAATTATCTTTAATTAATTAGACAAGGTTGACATTGATCATTGACATATATAAATTCAAGAGGTTATGACCATAGACTATATTATCATAGACTGGATTTTTTCCAATAGAGAAAGAGATAACTATTAACTCTGTAAGTAAGACAGAGAGAGAATAAACGACGAAAGTAAATATGGTTTAGTCTTAGATCATTTATCATCTAGATATAGCCTGTCAAACATAAAATCGTGGCAATGCTAGAAAGAGAGGGCAATAGAGACAGTAAGAGGCTATTTCACTTAGTGGGTGGAAGCAGCTGCCAACTGAGTGAAATAGCCTCTTGCCCTCTCTATTGCCCTCTCTCTCCTTAGTCTTACCACGACAGTTGTGCACTGCAGGCTATCTCTAGAAAGTAAATGCTCTAAGGGTTTAGTCACTTGGCACTCAGTCTCTGGTACACTTCTATGAATACATTTTTATTTTGTGGTTCTGTCATTATTAGCTTTTTGTCTTTGTCTAGTTCACAATGTCTACTATATGTCGCACTTTATATTGGGAATCATGTGACATTTAATCGTTATATGTTCTGTGTCTATGGCAAACAAGGTAGTCAGCTGACTTATCTTGTGATAATTTTGCTTAATTCTCCGCTCCCGAGTCTTGTGAGAGTTTAGTGGGTGATTGGAATTATCAAAGTATTGTTAAACACGTAAGTAAAAACAGTTAATTAAATAGATTACTTGTTTCATAAATACTGCCGTTCAATAAGTTTTATAGTTCAAAATTTATTTACTCAATTTGAATAGCCCTAAAGCAAATCGATATTACTTTAAGTAAGTTAATTTACTTGTATGTTTTTATATATAATGCAAGGTGGGGTGGAGATCTTTCGTAGTAGTTTGAACAAATCTTTTTTGAATCTTTATAAAGTCGCTAAAACAAAAATGCGAAGGCGTAGTCCGTAAAATTTTAAAATTCTGATCCTTAGTTATGCAATGCGGCAAACAAAATATTTCATTGTAATTGACATTTGTATTTGGGTGGATACCTGAAATGATGATACGGATTATCTCTTTAATTTTCTCACGTGACAATTTATTTCACCAAAAAGTAATTACTTTGAAGACCTAATTTTGATGTTAAATGTGATTTTAGCTAACAAATAAATATGTCTCAACTACCGAAAATCGTGGACGAGGATCGAGAAGGACTGTATGGATATGTCCATGCTGTATCAGGTCCAGGTAAGAGGATCTTGTTGGATTTTTAAAAACTTGTTTTTATAATTTTAATTATGATTCCAGTCGTTACTGCTGAAAAAATGTCTGGATCAGCTATGTACGAATTGGTGAGAGTAGGATATCATGAATTGGTTGGAGAAATTATTCGTCTTGAAGGTGATATGGCCACAATCCAGGTAAGTGGTTAAATAAGTTATTATCCTTGTTCTCGAGGATTGAGTGGGTTGTACAAATTATATTTCAGATCTAATACATTAATTGCAAAGTTTTTAGTTTATTCTGAATACTAGTTAAGTCATATAATATGTTTTTTGGTTCATTAAAAATGAGAAATTTTCTTTTTGAATAATGAAAATGATTTGGTACCAAGGGCGTCGCCAGACAGGGGCTTGTTATATGTCAAATAAAACCTATAACTAGTTCAGCTAGTACTAGTTACTAGTATATTAAACACACAGAAATATTCTGATTTGTCTCCCTCTAGGCCAAACCTTCAGAGAACCCCCTCACAAGCCAGGACCTACTATTTTTTGTTTGGTATTAAAAATTTTCATTCTAAGAATCATATTTCTCAAAGTTAGCTAACATTTAAATGAAATATTTAATCTGGAATATTTTTCATCTTCAGATTAAGTGTGCAGTTTCAATCATTCAAATTTCAGATATGTGGATTTGCAATTATCAGCAGGGTTGGGAACACTATCCTATGTTTATGTCAAATGACAATATTAAACCAAATTAATCTCTCAAACAAATCAGGTAAATAATCAAAAGTAAGGAGAATTTTTGGAAATTGCCCAAACACTTTCAAGAGTTTTTTTTATATTATTTTTTCTGTAATTAATAATTATCCAAATAATACCAGTCTATAGAGCAATGAGAGATCTCATTTTTGGACAGCTTATGCCATCACTTCAGTAATAATTTATAGAGAATAATTGATAAGATTTTAACATGTAATTCCTAGAAATATAATATTTAAATAATAAAAACACTCAAAAATATGAGTTTATTCTATTTTTTGCTAATATGATGATAAGTAATGAATAAATTGTAATGCTGTCTATGGAAAGTTGCACAGAATTAGAAATCCCTCTGAATGACTTTTTTTTCAACCTGATAGCCTCCATTTTTATGTAAACTCAAAAAAAAAATCATAACAGGCCATATCGATCTTCAATCTCAATGTTATAAGCTATCATTAGGAGGAAGATAATGGTTCCAGCTGTTATTACAGCCAATTTATGATTTTTTTTAAACAGTCACTTTATATTGGTTAACTTTATATGTTTGTTCAGCTTTTCTTTCTGAAAAATGCTGTGATCAAGATTTATAAACCCTCATTTTGAAGATTCTTTTATGCTCTACAATTTTTCTATTGATGTCACATTATAATTAAAAGAAAAAAATCCATATTTTTGGGGGGTTTTAATGCTCAAATAATTTATTGCTACTAGTTTGTAGTTAAAAATATGTCAATTATAGTTTATAAACTATTATTTACATGATGGCATAAGGGGTTTGCTGTTAGTCATGTCACATAAAAATGTCTGACTGGTCTATATGCCTTAGTCAACAGTTAGTTCAGTTAATCATGTCTCTACTGTCCTGAGAAAATATGTTGTGTCTAAAAAACAAAAATCTTAATTTCAAATAAAAGTTCACATAATACTTCTATTTTCTTTTTAATCTTAGTTAGGTTTGATATATAATTTCTGTGATATATTTTTAAAAAGTCAAAATATTAATAGTCATTGTAAATAATCAAAACTTAAAAAGCTAGAATCTGACATCTTAATAATTGGTTCTACATTCCCTTATTAAAAAATATCAAGTGTAGGATAAGAAAAATTGAAAATTGCTTGAAAGGCCGTTCAAGTTTTATGTAAGTACTATAGGGGGGGCGGGAGTCTTTGCTTTGCTTATTTTTTATAACATTGGGGATTACAGCTT
The DNA here is from genome assembly GCA_034190945.1 of Octodonta nipae. Classification (NCBI taxonomy): domain Eukaryota; kingdom Metazoa; phylum Arthropoda; class Insecta; order Coleoptera; family Chrysomelidae; genus Octodonta; species Octodonta nipae. Next base: position 68,430,437 of record CM067224.1, read on the forward strand.
TGCTTACTTTTGCTGACAAGGGGGAGGAGGGGATTGTAATAAATCTGCTTACATAATACTTGAATGGCCCCTAATTCATTCCTTGAAGTTTCTCTCTCACAGCATTTCAATAACTTTGTATCTGCTATCGTCATCAGGTGAATTCACTACTTTAAGAGATGGATGTCCAAGGAAACTTTGAGGAAAGAGTTTCATTGTCTACCAGCTTCAGACAACATTGCTTGAAATTAATTCTGTCACATATTTTTCCAAGTACCATTTGTCAAATGACATCACAAAGTATAAAGGAAAATGTAGTTAACTATAAAGGAAAGTGTTAGTTAAAATTTCAAGATGAAATATGTATTTTGTTAAAGCTGTAGATTATTGAACAGTTGAGTAACTATAAAATAAGCCCACTGATTTGAAAATATGCATTCTAATATCTACTTGTTAGAGGTAATGTATAATAACAAGAAATTTTCTAATAGAATAATGAAAAATTGTTTTTTCACAAGCATATTGCAACCAATAAAGAAATATTAAAAAGGGAATTTATTTATTAATGTATATCACTTTTGTTATGAAGTGGGCATTTTGTGCAAACTAAGGCACCATAAAAGCTGTATTATCCAGACTATTTCATATCAGTGCATAAATAAGTATGAACTTCCCTATATCACATGATGGTCTAGCATTTTCTTTTCTCAGCCAGCATCAATATTTTCTGCAGTCTTTGAGGTATTGGTCATTCTTCACGAAATTCTTAACAAAGACTGCTCTAATCAAATTTAAATTCTTGAGACCATCAAAAAAACAGTTGTTCTTGCTGATTGGTGCCTTTAAGCCAAAGCAGTTTTCAGATATTCAGACTTTCCTTTTCACTTTAATAAAAAATAAAATATAGCATATTTTGTATTCAAACTGCCCAATATATACAACTTCTACTTTTGTATCAACAAATGTCATGTTGGACAATTGTTCATGGATCAAACATCAAATAACTACAGCGTTGCCATATCCCAAAATAAAAACATTAAACCCCTCATTTTTTAGTTAATATTCAAAATAAAACATTTACATATTTAGAATACGAAATTTAACATTCTGTTATCTCTTAAAGGTATATGAAGAAACATCTGGTGTAACTGTTGGTGATCCAGTGCTCAGAACTGGCAAACCTCTATCTGTAGAATTGGGACCTGGTATTATGGGTTCCATTTTCGACGGTATTCAACGTCCTTTGAAAGATATTTGTGATATGACAGAAAGTATTTACATTCCTAAAGGTATAAACGTACCATGCTTGTCAAGAACTATAAAATGGGAATTTGCCCCACTAAATATTAAGGTATGTTACATATTTATAAATCATATATTAAAATATTTACAAATTTATTGTTTTAGATGGGTTCACATTTAACGGGAGGTGATATTTATGGTATTGTCCATGAGAATACTCTTGTTAAACAGAAAATGTTATTGCCACCCAAAGCTAAGGGAACTGTCACCTATATTGCAGAACCTGGAAACTATACAGTTGATGTAAGTCGTATGCTAATTTTTGATACATAAACTCATCTCTATGTGACTACAATTTTTTTGTTTAATTCTTTATAGAAAAAAAAAATACAGATCGATCATGGAAATCCAGAACTAACTAGTAAATACAATTTGTTTTTGGAAAATATGACTATTAGTTAACAACCTTCAATAGTGATTTTCGATGTCTTTCTTATAATTCTTTGGCTTTTGTTTATAATAAGCTTCATGTGTGACTATAACCTCATCATTATAGCCAAATCTCTTTTCTGGGGCATCTTTTTGAGATTTGCAAACAGATAGAAGGCACATGGGGCCAAATCTGGTGAATATGAGAGGTGTGAAACCAATTCAAATTGTAAATTGTTCAATTTCACCATCGTTTTCAACGACTTCTATGTGAAAACCTTCAAACAGCACTTCCAATTATTAATTTACAGTCTACCGAATTTTTTAAATTTATTTACTGTCATTTTTATAATATGTGAGTTAAACTTTAGTATATATACCAATCATTTTAAATCATTAAGATGTTTTTCATATATGCTAGTGTAGGAAGTCTCAGCCCAAATTAAAATCATTTGAGATATAATGTTTTAACAGTATTCAATAATAAATTTCAGGAAGTTGTATTGGAAACTGAATTTGATGGGGAAAGGACAAAGTACACTATGTTGCAAGTTTGGCCGGTACGTCAACCCCGTCCTGTAAGTGAGAAACTGCCAGCAAACCACCCACTTCTCACAGGTCAAAGAGTATTGGATTCCCTTTTCCCGTAAGTAAACTTTCATTATATTATTTTCTTATTCTCCAATTTATGCTCCAGTGCCAATTAACCAATGAGTATATTTCTCCAGATGCGTACAAGGAGGTACCACAGCTATTCCAGGAGCTTTCGGTTGCGGCAAAACTGTCATTTCTCAGTCGCTTTCTAAATACTCAAACTCCGATGTCATCATTTACGTCGGTTGCGGTGAAAGAGGTTTGTTTATATTATGGCATCCTCAAAAATACATCTTTAATTATCGTTGCTCTGTTCTCAGGTAATGAAATGTCTGAAGTATTGCGAGATTTCCCAGAATTGACAGTTGAAATTGGTGGCGAAACTGAGTCCATCATGAAACGTACCGCTTTGGTCGCCAACACATCGAACATGCCTGTAGCTGCCAGAGAAGCTTCTATTTATACTGGTATTACTTTGTCTGAGTATTTCCGTGATATGGGTTACAACGTGTCTATGATGGCTGATTCTACTTCTCGTTGGGCCGAAGCTTTGAGAGAAATTTCAGGTAAGTTATTTTGATTACCAGTAAACAGGGTGTAAACACGGTTTGAGTTCAAATATTTTGAGGATCAATACTTTGGGTCAAAACAAATCAAAAAGCTTATAACATTTTCAGAAATAAACTATAGTTTTTCTTAAAAAAATGAAGTTAAGTAGCCTTTATTACAGTGAATAATAGACTAATTCTGGCTTCAAAATGCTTCTAAAGCTAAATATATAAATACTCAATAGCTTATAAGCTTTAATAACGGTATTAACAAAAACTCTAAATATTCTGTTATAATTTGTTGTACGTTTCTCCGAACAGATGTGGCAACATAGCACATAAACATGCCGTACTTGGTAGGAGGGCTGCCTTTTATATTTCGGGATTGGACAACCCTAGTGTTGCAATCTGACAACTGACAGCTCTATCGTAAAGTTTGACATTTTTGAGGTTATACGTACTCAGAACGTTTTGACATACGAGCGCTATGTGTTGTTTACAGTAACTTAAAGGATTCATCTCGGCCAAAAAATGGAATTAAATCGTGAACATTTTCGTGCGATTATTTTTTACAACTTTCGACGTGGATTAAGTCAGAAAGAGTGCATGGACGAACTTAATTTAATTTTTGGCGATGAAACTCCATCAAGGACCACTGTTTATCGATGGTATGGTGAATTCAATCGAGGTCGTAGTTCACTCCAAGACGAATTTCGTGACGGTCGTCCAAAAACACTTGTTGTTCCGGAAACCATTGATGATGTGCGCGAACTGATATTGCAAGATCATCATGTGACCTATCGTGAGATTGAGTGAACCTTACACATTAGTGAGACCAGCATACATTCAATATTGCATAAACATTTGAATGTCAAAAAAATTTGTTCGCTTTGGATCCCACACAATTTGTCAATCGTTCAAAAAAAGGCTCGTGTCGATAGAAAAGTTCACAAAATACGATCGCGGTGCTTCAAAACACGTTTATGACATAGTGACAGGTGATGAATCGTGGATTTACGCGTATGAGCCCGAAAATAAACAGCAGTCGACTGTATGGGTGTTTCAAGATGAGCCGAATCCAACGAAGCGCACGAAGCCCTTCCAAGCAAATGATCGCCTGTTTTTTCGGAAAAACTGGACATCTCGCAACCGTACCACTGGAACAACGCAGAACAGTCAATTCTGAGTGGTACACAACCATTTGTTTGCCAGTTGTCTTCCAAGAAATGAGGAAAACCAACTGCCGAAGACGGATCACTCTTCACCACGACAATGCGAGCTCTCACACATCGGCTCAAACAACTGCATTTTTGACCACTCAAAACATCGATTTGATGAGTCATCCGCCGTATAGTCCTGACTTGTCACCAAATGACTTCTTTTTATTCCCGTACGTAAAAAACAAACTGAGAGGTCAACGTTTTTCGACACCTGAAGAAGCGGCTGCTGCGTTCAGAATGCATGTTTTGGAGATACCTCAATCAGAGTGGAAAAAGTGCTTCGACAATTGGTTCAAACGCATGTAAAAGTGTATAGATCTTCATGGGTAATATTTTGAAAAACAATAAAGAGATTTTCGATGATTAATATTTGTTTCTGTTCTCTAATACCGAAATATAAAACGCAGCCCTCGTACATGTTTACGTTAACCACAGCTGACCGCCGCCACGATTGTTTTTTGGCTGTATCGGTTCTTGTGAGAAAATTAATAACTAAGTGCGTGATATTCGATGTAGACTTCGTGATTTGATTATCATCTTGAAAAATAAATTGAAAAATTCAAATCAAATCGGAAAGACCTGACATGTTATTAATTTGTGGGGAAAGCCAATGTAATAGCAAGCATGGTGAAATTTGAATATTTACTATCAAGAATCCGTTTGTTCTCCTGAGCTCTATCTTGATGAAATATCTTGTAAGTACAGGGGTATTTATTTTTCTAACATAATAATAGTATTAATATTAATTTAATGGGTAATAATTATTTTTCGAATAATTTAACAGATAAAAAAACTACATATAAGAAATGTTGCCGCATTGACAACAATTTACTTAACATGTACTTGGAATTTTCTCGCTTATTAAGGCCTATAGACCACATTGTTATGAGTTTTTAATTTTATTTAGTATATACCATCTACATCTAAAATATTTGCACTCAAACTATTTACACCCTGTATATATTTTCCGCCAAAACATTTTTAAAAATCTCAGTTTTTGGTTTAATTTATTTCATTAAAATCATATATCAAATACGTACAGTTTAAAATTCATTTTCTTTATACCTGAAGTTTACAAATATACTCATATTTTTTTAAGTTGACGTGCATCTAGCAAGATTTGTCAAAGTTGTAATTTTATGTGTAATGTCACTAACAAGCTCATACTATAATTTTAATTTCAGGTCGTCTGGCTGAGATGCCTGCCGATTCCGGTTACCCAGCTTACTTGGGTGCCCGTCTCGCTTCCTTCTACGAACGTGCTGGTCGCGTCAAATGTCTTGGTAATCCGGACAGAGAGGGTTCCGTTTCCATAGTAGGTGCCGTGTCACCTCCTGGTGGTGACTTCTCAGATCCTGTGACAGCTGCAACTCTAGGTTGGTGCCTACCTATCTTTCGATAATTTAGTTCAGCATTAAATTTCTTTGTTGTTAATTTCAAGGTATCGTACAAGTGTTCTGGGGTTTGGATAAAAAATTGGCCCAACGTAAACATTTCCCATCTATCAATTGGCTTATTTCCTACTCAAAATATACGAGAGCTTTGGATGATTTCTACGACAAAAACTTCCCCGAGTTCGTTGCTCTCAGGACAAAGGTTAAGGAAATTTTACAGGTAAGTGGGACCAATTGTTGATTGTTACCTTCTGCCATATCTTACAGAACGTTTTTTTGTCAGTGAAAATTAGACTAAGTGGGTATTTGATTTACTTTTTAAATGATTGGTAACTTAACATTAAATATGTAATCCATTGTTCTTGTACCTTGTACAAAATACAGTGAGTTCGATTGAACTCACTGTATTTTGTACTGTAGTTGGTATGATTAAATCGTTGGTGTAGATAAAGAATAAGAGAGGCCAAAGAACTGTTCCCTGTGGTAAGCCAACATCCAGGACCCTCTCATCTGACTTTACAACCGCCCACCCGCACTTTCTGCCACGTATCACTGAGATTATTTCTGATGAGATCAACCGTTTTTTTATCAAAGCCATATATATCTGTTTCCTGATGAGGAAGTCGTGAAACACACAGTCGGAGGTCTTGATATGATCGCAGAACCCTCCTAATTGAACACTTCCTTCCTCATTATTTACTTATGTATTATTTACAGGAAGAAGAAGACTTATCCGAAATCGTACAGTTGGTAGGTAAAGCTTCCCTCGCTGAAACCGACAAAATCACCTTGGAAATCGCAAAATTGCTGAAGGAAGATTTCCTCCAACAAAACTCGTATTCTGCCTACGACAGATTCTGCCCCTTCTACAAAACCGTAGGCATGCTCAAGAACATGATCGGCTTGTACGACATGGCTAGACACGCAGTAGAAAGCACAGCTCAATCTGAGAACAAAATCACTTGGGCAGTCATAAGAGAATCCATGAGCAACATCTTGTACCAACTCAGCAGTATGAAATTCAAGGACCCCGTCAAGGACGGCGAGGCGAAAATCAAGGCTGATTTCGATCAGTTGTACGAAGACATACAACAGGCCTTTAGAAATCTTGATTAATTTTGTTAAACCCGGGCAGAATGTAACCCTGCATCGCCCCTCACTGTTGTACATGTTTAGTGTGACCAGATTAGTCAGTATATCATACTGGATATTATGTACAATTTGTAAATTGTTAATTGTATTTTTTCTTCTTCTCTCGTTTAGTGAGGGAGCTGCATTATATAGTAAATTGATTCATTCCAATTTTTATTAAGTTCACTTTTTGTTTTTTCACGATTCCTTTTTTTTCCGTTGTGGTGCTTTATCAGTTTTTTCCACCAGTATTATTAAAAAAGAAAGAAAGCAATTGTCTCCTTTTTGGAATACTTTTACAAGTTTTAAAAAAATGATTGTATATTATATTTACCTTATTTTTAAAGATTATATCGTATATTAACTGTTGTACAGATTACTATATGTATCTTCTTGTAGTTATAAAATAGTGCAATTGTTCTGTTTTGAACAAAATAAATGCATATTTGTTGTTTCTTCATTAGTATAACTGTACTATCTTTTCGAGATTTTTTAATCCACTGAACGCAGGATAATATATTGTTTCTAGTCGAGAAGATTCATCAGTTTGCTCTCCCCTCAACTGCAATAATTGTTTATGTATTTAGTACATATAACTGAATTTAATATTTTATAACGAATTCAATTTCGCCATCTAGAAGTACCAGCTCACAAACACTCCAAACTGGGAGTCGTACAAGCCCTATGATCACTAGGATAGACATCACACGAATTGTTATAAACATTAATTTTACACTGCCAAACTTATGAAACCTGCGAGAAATTAATCATTCTAAATAAAAAAAAAACAGATATTAAAATAACGATAAAAATCAGTCAAATAACAATGCCGATAAAAATGGGATCCAGAAAATTCAGAAAACTGGTCAAAAGTAGATTTCTTTCAAAAATGTATAACTTTCTGGTAACCAGGGGCGGCTGTCCCTTAAGTGCACTCGTGCGCTGAACCACCAAATTTAATAAGATTAAAAATCAACACAAAATGTTTAATAAATATTTCAATACCAACGAATTTATCAAAAACACAATTTAAGCTCTAATCCAAACTTGTTTTAAGACTTATATTCGCTTGAAAGAATATTTCACCGTGCACTTCGGCTAGCGAACGGTGAAACTTATATAGCTTCTATGAGATACGATATAACACCCTTAAAGCGTGAGATAGAAGGTAACTAATGCAAACTATATGGAGTAATTGGCTGATTCTCGTGCGCCGCACGAAGACACCCTGTGCTGATATCGACCGGATCTATCAGAACGTTTCAATAATTCAAATGTTTGTTTACGTGATTTAGTTAGTGGTTGCTTTGTTTTTATCCTCGTAGTAGGCTTGGGTCGTTCGTGAATGAGTCGTTCAAAACGAACGACTCCTCTACATGTGCCACGAATGAGCGGCACAGTTAAGTCAAATAGCTAGTTCAGTTCGCCATTAATAGAGACGAACTAGACTGGTTGACTCGTTCATCGTTCAATCTTTCGACCGGCACAGTCACCTCGACTCGGGGCAGTGGCGAGAAAAGAGCCGTCAGCCGTTTGGTTCATGAAAGGTATTTTAAAATTTGGTCGGAAGGTAATCAACGAATCGATGAATGGGTATTTTAAATTTTTATTATGACAGGCACTAAGGCGCAGGATTGTTATTATTTTGCTGTGTTTTTGTTATATAAATTTCTATTTGGGTTATAAGTAAGCATAATAATTTTATTTGTTTTTAATGTTTAGAGTTTTTTTCTTATTTTTGTTACCAAATAATAGAAAAATAAAAATTTTGTATTTACGTAAATTAATGATCTTTAAATTATGACTCAGCAAAACTTTAATATTAGTTTGAGCAGTAAACTAGACAAGTAGAGACATTATAATAATCCGCTTAAGGCTAAACGGCTGTGTTTTAGGAGATCGTTCAATTGAACGACTCATTGTGAATGACTCGTTTTGGTGAGCTGAACGAAATGAGCCGGCTCACTAAAAAGAGTCATAAAACTCAACGCTACCTCGTAGTCTATGAAACAATATTTAATATACAGAGTGTGTGTGTGTTTACATAACTGTGAAAATGAGTATCAACTTTAATATTGACTATATTAAAAACAATAAATCGTTTCAAAACAAATTAGATATAAAATTGGCCAGTCCACCTAGGCCATATCTTAATTGAAAACAAGAGTGTAGAATGAAAAATAAAGTTTTTACACGAAGTTTTGAAGTGAAATTTATAATAATAAGAAATGGTTGTGCGGATGTTATTGCATCAATACATTATTTTGTTTTCCTTGCATTATTTATGGCGGGGAATCAATTTGGACGGAAACTGGAGTGAAGGATTAAAACGTTTCTTAGAAATACGATGTCTCAGGACTGGCTAAATGCTCTTTCTGTGGTGCGTAGTATTGAAAAAAATATATTCTATCAATGCCAGACTTTAATAAAAAGGTCATTGAACATTTCGCTTTCGAAGAAAAGTCGACGGTAATTTTAATTAATAAAAAATAAATGCAGTATTAGCAAAGCTATGTTTTGTTTTGTTGCATCTTTGAATCCCAATATTTGACCAGTAAAGTGCACCAGTCGCCACTGCTGGTAACTAACACTGGAATATTAATCATCGTCGAAAACGATAGTTTATGATGTTAAGTTTATATGGGCTCGCTATTGAATAATTGGTTGGAAGAATTAGAATTTAAATAATTTAGAGAGATATTTTGCAAAGCTCACCATAAGAACGAAGCTAATCCCATCGAGAACTACTAAAAATGTTTTGAAATTTCATAAATTCCAGTTAATGTGTCTGTCTTAATTTTTTGTCATAACGCCGGGAAATTGGTTCAAATAGTAAATATTGCATTAAAAATAGGAATATGCGGTAGCCCGCCAGTGGTTCAATGACAGTAGCTGTCAAAGCACATCGGCTGATCCAGGTTTTTCTTGAGGTGCGGGCACGAGATGAAAATTATAGTCTAAGAGATAGAGCCGGTTTTTGCTCGTCATCGAGAAAATGGACAGAATGTATCGTATTAAGTTCAATTCCTGAACTACATCACGTTTCTAGGCAGGCGCCAGTGGAAGTGATAACCGAGGATATATACAGGAGGTGAATGTGGTAATTTTTTTTGATCATGCTCATCATCGAGTAAACGTTCCAAAATTGGCTGTATACAAGATTGTGATCCATTTAAGCAAATTCCCGAGAGCCTAGAGCGTTACCATCAAGCTGGCGGACAGGGGTAAACTTGTCAAAAATAGGGATGAACGTCATTAAGTAAAATGAACGTCATTAGCACCATTTTTTTTTGCTTACACAGAAATAATGATCCAAAAACACGTACAGCTAAATGACATAAATATATTTTTATGAGGTTATTAATGTGGTCTGTATAACGTCATACATAATTTTTAAATGCGAAGTCATATTTTTCATTACTGATTTGGAAAGAGCGGAAAATTTCAGGTCCGAATATGACCGACCATGAACTTGATCTTCAAGGTCATTCCAAGATTAAAATTTGTTTAACAAATCAACCTATTATAGCCAAATTTTGTTTGAAAAACTGGTCCGCCCTCTTGTATTGCGAAAATCTGATTTCAGATTCGTAATCAGATTTTGAAAATTGGCAATTTGAAAAAAATCAACCAACCTACTCCCAATTTGGAATGCGGGGGTTTTCGACGTCGATGATTACGAATATAAAAACAGTTTTTGAAAATTTGCAAAACAATAGTGGCCAATTTCACGGTCAAATTTGTTTTTAATTTGGAATTACCGTTAATTGGTTAACTTAAAAATATATTGGATTGTGAATTTTGAAAAACTGATTTCAGATTCGAAATCAGCGATCTCGAAAACCCCCGTACACCTAATTTGGCTATAATAGGTTGATTTTTCAAACAAACTTTGATCTTAGAATGACCTTGAAGGTCATGGTCAAAGTCGGAGCTGAAATTTTCCGCTCTTTCCAAATCGGTAATGAAAAATGTGACTTCGTATTTAAAAAAAGTGTGTGACGTCATACAGCTGTCATGTCATTTAGCTGTACGTCTTTTTGGATTATGATTTCTTTTGTGTAAGCAAAAAAAAATGGTGCTAATGACGTTCATTTTACTTAATGACGAAGTTCATCCCTATTTTTGACAAGTTTACCCCTGACCGCCAGCAGAGGCAGACGCCTCTCGGGAATTTGCTTAAAGGCATCACAATCTTGTATGCAGCCAATTTTGGAAAGTTTACTCGATGATGAGCATGACCAAAAAAATTACCACTTTCACGTCCTGTAACTATCCTCGGTTATCACTTCCACTGGCGCTGCCTAGAAACGTGATGTAGTTCAGGAATTGAACTTAATACAATACATTCTGTCCATTTTCAGGGTGACGAGCAAAATCCCGCTCTCTATCTCCTACTATTACGGTAAATTGTATTATACGTTTTTTTAGGTTTTTATTTACATTATTACCTGTGCATATTGGTCTACTTTTCCATAATTTATAGATTAATTGGTGACTTGCATACTGTGTAATGTTATTAATTTTTTTTTTCTACTGACTGGATCCGCCACTATCAAGACATTTGAGGAGAATTAAGGGTCTGTCGTTTAAGCCAAAATTCATAAGCACCATTAACACATTTTTTACGGCACTATAACAAAAATCCAAGAAACACAAGTGAACTGAATTTTATGAGTTTTCAATTTATTTTTTGCATATCTCTATTGAACTAACGTGGTTAATAAGATATGTTCTGCAAAATATTTTTTACAAATTATATAAATTGCAATTCTGCAATATCTACTTACATAATCGATTTTCAGCCTTGTTAATCTCAACGTTATAACCTAGATGAGGTTCCAGCTGTTTTAAAACCAAGTTATAATTTTCTTTTAAACAGTCACTGTATTGTTATATAGTCCGTGGGTTCAATTTAAAATTATAAAACTAATATTCACTTTCACTTTTCTAGAACTTTTATTTACATCGAATATATACAACAGCTGATTCAAATATCACAATTTTACATATAAGCTCTTCGCTCCACTAACTAACTCGCGATGGTGGGCTGCTTCCTATTTAAAACCAGCATAGAAAATTCACGTAAAATCAATCATCAATCCTACAGCTGCCGAGTCATTTCGAGAACCATCATCACGTAAATAATAGTTTATAAAACATAACTGACATAATTTTAACAGCAAACTCCTAAAAGTAAATTATTTGAGACCTAGAAATCCCAAAAATGGGTATTTTCGTTTTTTGCTTATAGTGTAAAAAGTAATGATCTGTTCTTAATGCTGTCAATAGAAAAATTGTAGAGAATCAGAAAATCTTCAAAATGAATGGCTATAAATATTGATGGCAGCATAAAGAAAAGCTGGAAAACGGATGTAAAGTGAGTGATTTAAAAAAATACGTAACTTGGTTGTAATAACAGGTGGAACCTTAATCTGTCTCCTAGTGATGGCTTATAACGTTGAGAATAATAACGCTGAAGATCGATATTGTTTATTAAGTAGATTTTGCAGAATTGCAATTTAAATAATTTGTGGAAATATTTTGCAGATCGTATCGTATTAACCACGATAGTTCGATAGCGATATGCAAAATACATTTTGAAAGCTTATAAAATGCACATCACTTATCTGGGATTTTTGTTATAGTGCCGTAAAATGTATTAATACTGCTTTTGAAAGTCAGTGGAAAGTCATTAAATTAATATCAGCAAACTGTATACAGGTAACCTTTAACTTAATAAACCAATGGAAAAATAAACCAATATGAGCAGGCAATAGTTACGTAAATAAAAACATAATAAACTGCTGAGAAAAAAACATATACAGTCGACTCTTGTTAATTCGAATCTCGAGGGACTCTTAAAATATTTCGAAATATCGAGTGTTTGAAATATCAAATGGTTCGAAATTTTTGTGAGGGAAAAAGGAAGAAATAAAACATCGAATTATTGAATGTTGATAAGTAGTTACATATGCATGTACGTAGTTTATATTTTCTTGTTGCGTCGTTGATGTAGTACATATATGTACATACATACATATTACGTATTTATTAACTCCTATTTTTAACAATGACTAACGTTATAATGTACATACTTGTACATATTCATAATGTGAATTAATTAATCTTTGGAAAGAACTCTGTTATATTGGTTTGCTTCAGAGCACATTGCTGCTGACTACTCAATAACTTATTTTTTAAGAGAAAAAGTGCCTGAAAAGCTTTTTCATCACATTCGTTTTGTAGGCTAAAACTTTGTAGCGTGTCGAATGGATCTTGCTTCCTTAACTGACTCCTCTGTCAAAGGTTTTGATGTATCGTCCTCATCTTCATCATTGCTTTTTTATTTGTATCTGTCGCAGTTAAAATTTCGCCATCGATTAGTGAACCTGAGACAGCAACCTCTGCATCCACGTGAACAAAGTCGGCAAAACTCTCATCGCTGATGTCAACTATGAAACAGGATTTTTTGAAGCAGTTAAGAATCATTAGGGGTGTTACAGCTCTCCATGCCTTATCAAACAGTAAAATACACGAGCAACTTTCAATTGTCGAGTATTTGACGCCGATGAGTTGAATTAAGTGTTAAGTTGCAATGATTTTTTCGTTCGAATTACCAAGTGAATTGAATTGAATTATAGAGGTTCGAATTATCACAGGTTTGAATTAAGGAGAGTCGACTGTAATACAATTTTCCATAATTTTCATCTCGTGCCCTCACCTTAAGAAAATTCTAGATCCGTTCATGTGCCTTGACAGCTATTGCCAGTGCACCGCTGGCTGGCTGTCGCATATTTGTACATTTATTGCAATATTTGCTATTATTTTAAACCAACTTCTCCACATTACAGCGAAAACCCAAGATAGGCCTGGTTAGTATATCCCGGCCGGATTAGTCTAGTTAATACAGTGGGATGTGTAAACTAGCTCTCTAAATTATTTAAATTCGAATTGTTCAAAAACGACTTATTCAATAGTATCCATCGTGAGACCATATAAACTTTATATCTTCAACTATTATTTTGTTGATGTCCAATATTCCAGTATTAGTTTCCAGAGTTATAAATTGATGAAAAAAATCCTATTCGACCAGTGTTTCTGAGTTAACTCGGAAAAAATGATCCAATCGTGATATATAAAGACTCGTTAAGATTCCTCCATTACTTTTCATTATATAAGCAAAAAACAAAAGAAATTCGTATATTTGCGGGCTTTGATTATTTAAATCGTTTACTTCAACGAGTTTGCTGTTAAAATCTTAGCAATAATTATTTATAAACTGTTATTGACGTGATGGTATAGGGGAATTGCTGTTGAATTCTGTCAGAAAATGAGTTAATTTTGCTCTATAAACTGGTGTAATAGGCTTTTCATTATCACAAATGCTACGATTAAGATTTATTAACACTTATTTTAAAGATTTTCTGATTTACTACAACTTTTCTATTGGCGGCATTATGAACAGATGATCACTTTTCACACTATAAGCAAAGAATAAAAAAAAACATATTTTTGGAGTTTTAATGGCAAATAATTTACTTCTACGAGTTTGCTGTTAAAATTATATCAATTATTGTTTGTAAAACTATTATGTACGTTAAAACCCCATAAATGACCTGACTGAGTCGACCCTTCCAAGTCAAGTTCCAATCTGATTGACTGCCCTCAAACTTAAGATGAACCACCATGAGAATTCAAGCCAGATGGAAAAACTATGTCATCAATCTGCCTGCAGCGAATTGAGGTGAAGATATCATAAGATAGATTGATCATCTTTAGGTGGACTGATCAGATCAAATTTGCAAAGCTTTTCGGGAAGCAGATTACAAAACGAAATCACGATCCTCAGTGATGGAGGAGCGACTAGATACCAAAAGACTAACAAGTATATTTTTTTCGAAATCTTAGCCAAGTGTGGTGTGATCATTAATTTCTTCTTTATATCACATTTATCAGGTAAGTAGTTTCTAAATGATTGACGAGGTAAATGATTATTTTGAATGTTCATCTGGGATTTTCTCTCCTCGCAATGGTTTCTGAAAAATACAGATAAGTTAAGTACTTGAATATCAAGGTGTAGTATCTAAGGGCAGTTTGTGGAAACTGCCCGGAACACTAGTTGCCCTCTTATAGAAAAAACTTTCCTGCAGGATTAACTGTGAGAAAGTAGGTCTACAGATTTGTCAACTAGTATTCCAGTATGTATGTTGTGTATTTTGTGTTGTACTTATCTGTTTTTTTTTTGTATTTTGTATATTGTTTTTTTCCTTATCTGGAATCGTTGTCGAACAATGTTTGAATGTTTTGCACTATATTCGCTTGACTTTTTTTTGGTAATGTCGGTTGACTGATTAACTGACTTTCAAGTTTCCTTTTTGATGTTCATTCGTCAGAAGTTGTTGCCATGCAACCGGTACCTCTACAGAGGGTGTCCCGATTTCTCCATTATTCAACAACATGCAGACACTTTCTTTGATTTTACTTTTTTTGGTATGTTCTTCTTTAAGTAGTATTTTTGTCTTATTCCAGTCCATTTTGTGTGTACCATTATCCGTGAGTACATAATTTGCCAATCTTGATCTGCCTATATGTCTTCTTGAGACGTTGTATTGGTGCTCTTTTGTTCTAATTTGGAGAGGTCTTGATGTTTCACCGGTATATGTCTTTCCGCAGGAACAAGGTACACTGTACACACAATTTTTGGAACTTTGAGTACCGTTTTCCAGTTTTGTTTTTGTCAAATTTGATCTTAAAGTATTATTTGTTTTAAAAATCGCTTTTACTTGGTATTTATTGCCAATACATTTAATTTTTTCGGAGAGGCCGGAAACGAGGAATAACGTTTATAATTGTAGAGTTAATACCAGTTTGTGTGTTGTTATTTAAATTGGAAGTATTGTGTGTTGTTTGTGTCGTTTGTTGGTTTCTTTGTTTTTTCTCGATTTGGTAAATTGTTTTGTTTATGAAATTTCTTGGGTATTCGTTTTGTTCTAAAACTTCCTTTATCAAACATCTCTTTCTCAAAAATTTCCTTTGTTGCTGAAACTGCGTTGGCTCTGTCATATAAGGATTTAATGACTCTTTTTTACATTTAAAGAATGATTTGAATAAAAATTCAAATATCTATTAGTATGCGTTGGTTTCCTATAAATGCTTGTAGTGGAATTGTTGTTTGATCGGTCAACCAATACGTCTAAAAATGGAAGTTATTTCCATTTTCTATTTCAATAGTAAATTTAATTGTAGATTCTTTATTATTGATCGTGTCTAAAAAGGAGTATAAGTCGTCTATGCCGTTCCCATATTGCAAAAATATCATCAACGTAGCGCCACCATACTTTAGGTTTTTTTGAAGAATTAAAGATAAAAGTTTCCTCAAAGTATTTCATAAATATATTACTTACTATGGGTGACAAAGAAGATCCCATAGCCCTTCCAAAATCTTGTCTGTAGAAACTTTCTTCATATTGAAAATATGTTGTTTTTAAACAAAGTTCCATAAGCTTTACTATTGTATTAACTGATAATTTTGTTCTTTCTTGAAGTGAATAATCAAGTTCTAATTTATCTTTAATAATTTGTATAGATTTATCTATTGGTACATTGCTGAGTAAACTGACATCAAAACATACCAAAATTTCGTGGTTATTTATTTGTGTATTTTTCAATTTTGATAAGAAGTCTGCTGTGTTTTTTAGTGTGTTGTGGTTGAATTCGTATGGTTTGATGATTTTAAGTAAAAATTTTGAAATATTCTGCAATGGTGAGTTTATCGAGCTTACAATGGGTAGTAAAGGAATTCCAGTTTTGTGTATCTTGGGGACTTCATATATGTGTGGTGGTTTACTGTAGTGGGGTGTAAGTTGTTTTCTTTCTGAAAAAGTAAATTCGTCTTTGTGTTGTGAAATAATGTCTTGCTGTTTTTTCTATGTTTGATGTAGGATCTTTGTTGAGTTTTGTATAAGTGCCTGTGTTAATGAAGTATGTCATTTTAGTTTTGTATTCTTATGAATCTAAAATTACAGTTGCATTGCCTTTATCAGCTGGTAGATTTTTAATAGTATCATCGTTAGTAAGTATTTTGATAGCTTGTCTTTCAATTGGAGGTACATTTTGTGAGATCTTTTGTTCTTTTTGTAGAAGTAACTTGTTTATAATGCGATACTCGTTTGATACTTCTGGTGGTAATTTTTGAGCAGTAAATTAGAACAAAAGAGCACCAATACAACGTCTCAAGAAGACATATAGACAGATCAAAATTGGCAAATCATGTACTCACGGATAATGGTACACACAAAATGGACTGGAATAAGGCAAAAATACTACTTAAAGAACATACCAAAAAAAAAAAGAAAAATCAAAGAAAGTGTCTGCATGTTGTTGAATAATGGAGAAATCGGGACACCCTCTGTAGAGATACCGGTTGCATGGCAACAACTTCTGACGAATGAACATCAAAAAGGAAACTTGAAAGTCAATTAATCAGTCAACTGACATTACCAAAAAACAGTCAAGCGAATATAGTGCAAAACATTCAAACAAACATTGTTCGACAACGATTCCATATAAGGAATCGAAACGTCACAAAAAAACAGATAAGTACAACACAAAATACACAACATATTATACTGGAATACTAGTTGAGAAATCTGTAGACCTACTTTCTCAGTTAATCCTGCAGGAAAGTTTTTTCTATAAGAGGGCAACTAGTGTTCCGGGCAGTTTCCACAACCTGCCCTTAGATACTACTCCTTGATATTCAAGTACTTAACTTATCTGTATTTTTCAGAAGCCATTGCGAGGAGAGAAAATCCCAGATGAACATTCAACATTTATCAGGTAGTTGGAAAAATAAATTGAAAAATAATAAATTTTAATGGTTATAAATAAATGTATCTAAACATATAACAAAAAATACAATTATATAAAAAAAAACATACACATTAAATAATGTTAAAATCAAAATTAGATACATCGTCAAAGGTAGCTTGTTGTGTTCCGGTCGCGTTTGGCATCTGTTGTCCCATTTGAGGTCTAGGCCCTGCATTTCCCATTTGCTGCATCGTCATTTGTCGAAATTGCGGTTGCTGGGTATTAATAAAATTAAAAACTGATATTATAGTAATTGTTTAAATTTACCTGTTGAAGTAAGTGCCTCAAGCCCGGATTGTTCGGCATGACGGGTCGCATCAACCGCTGCTGCTGTGGTTGTGTCGTGGCTGCCTGTGGATTACCCTGATTAACATTATATCTTTGATGCTGTAAGTATAGCATTATATCTATAGAAACTCATTTATTAGAAGAAAAAATCGACTTTTTTTAAATTGTGGTATGAATTAGCATGATTGCTATTTAGTATAGTATTGATTTTTTCCTCCTTCACATATTCATCTAGTTTTGAATTAAAGTAAATCAATTGATCAGAGTTATCTGTTATTGATTGAAAATGTGTGTCATTCATCTCGACGCAATAGTTAGAACCGTGTGTTTTCGGCTCTTGTAAAAACTTCTGGTGTACTTTGTTGGCATTCATTACCGATTCATTTTCAGATGTTCATGAATAATTAAATCAGAGAAAATTAAATCGTATGATTTCGTAGACTACTCGATAGCACCTTTTGCCCCAGTTTTTGTATTATATAAGGAAGGTTTCATCTAGTCGGATTATCGGATTTTTTCAGTTGTAACTAAGTGACGTCAAACATTTTGTTTATCAGTTCGTACCGTATAGATTGAATATTTAAGTATCTTAATAGCAATTACTTCACAATCAATAACACAGGTCAACATGATTTTGTTCTAAGAAAGTGTAGGGTCATTTCCGAAGTAATTTTTCATGTAGAATCCGAATCTAGGATACAAATGGCTTTATCTAGGGATGAAACGATACGAGTAACATACAAGTATATACTCGATACTTTTCTCCAATATCAAGTACTTTTAGTATCGATACTTTGCAATTATTATTAGTATCGAGTAGGTATCCGTCAAAAGCAGTGAGTAACTATATATGTATTTAATGTCACTATTTCATTTAAACATTGATAAAAAATTGCATTCTTAAATTCTTAGAGCATACACCTTCTGGAGGTAGCCTGCAGTAAAGAAATGTCATGCCACGGATAGAAAGAAAGGGCAATAGAGACTCAGAGTATAGAGAATTGAGTGAAATAGCCTCTTACCCTCTATATTGCCTTCTCTTTCTAGCGTTCCACGATTGTTTTCGTTCGGTTGGTGTTAAGACTGTTAACCTAAACAGTACTGACATTAGTCGGTGTTTGTTTTATGTTTACAACATTTTAATTTTTTGACTGATTGAAAATGGGGCCTCCGAATTCTAATGTGTGACTATATTTTACAAAAAACCATGACAAAACCGCAAGCTGTAAAAAATGCTTTAAAACCGTACGGTTTTGTGGCAATACGTCTAGTTTTCATAAGCATTTAAAAAGTGGTGGTATCGTTTCATCCCTAGCTCTATCACGTCAGAATTTTGAGATATCCTAACCTAAAAGGGCAAACAATGCGATTTTCGGCTATATTTGAGGTTATGTAGCCTCGCGATATTCTTTCTTCTAAAAAAAAAAAACAACCGATGACACCTCAAAGTGTAAGTCTTGTTCTTTCAAATGATGTTGAGTTTGCTCAAATAGCTTAATTCTGCATGGAGATATTTCATTTTGAAGTTTTCGAGTTTAATCAATTTCGCTATTCTCAAAATCTACATGATTCTTCAGTCTTTGACTCCCCAATTAGACACTTATGTTCAATTGTAAGTTTTCACATTTGTATCAAGTTTTGTTTTGCAACAATAGAATCTTTAAAACCAAAATTTAACGTACATCAAGTTGTACGACCCAAAACCACCGCTGAGAAGGAAGCAAAAATGGGGTGAAAAATGTTAAAATCGACCTAAGGACTATTTTATATTTCATTTTTCCACGTATTTGGGAGCAGTTTAAAGTAAGTGAGTGTATTAGAGTTAGAATACAATGTGCACCAAGTATCACCATCCAAAAGCAGCCCTAAGTTCCTTAAAGGAGGTGAAAATCTACTTTTTTTACTTTCCATATATTTTTGGCGTAGTTTTATATAAATCAACTATCAAGGGTAAGAGAGCGATGTAAACAAAGTTACAGCATCCAAACTGACCCCCAAGTACTTTAAAGGGGGTGAAAAGGGGTAAAAAACGGTAAAAAAGTTCAAGAACTATTCTTACTCCAACTCAGCAAACCTTAAACTCACGTATCTTAAACTTAAAGGTGAAATCCAACAATTCTAATCCCTCAAATTACATCTCATCGCATCTTACAAACTGTAATAACCTTACTTTTAGTGCTACCCAGAAACGTAGTAAGGCCTGTTTCCTTTGAGGTGCTTTTTTAACGTGAGTCCATTTGCCTCTCACAAACCGGGGTGCTTTTTTAACGTGAGCCCCCTTGCCTCTCACAAACCGGGGTGCTTTTTTAACGTGAGTCCCCTTGCCTCTTAGAAACCGGGGTGCTTTTTCAATGTGAGTCCCCTTGCCTCTCACAAACCGGGGTGCTTTTTTAACGTGAGTCCCCTTGCCTCTCACAAACCGGGGTGCTTTTTTAACGTGAGTCCCCTTGCCTCTCACACACCGGGGTGCTTTTTTAACGTGAGTCCCCTTGCCTCTCACACACCGGGGTGCTTTTTTAAGGTGAGTCCCCTTGCCTCTCACAAACCGGGGTGCTTTTCAACGTTTCTCCCCGTTTCTCTCACTATTTATCCTTATGAAATCTTTTTTCTTATCTTGTAAATTTCTCGTATTAGATCGTCTTTTATGTTGGATTCAAAATGAAATATCACAATGCAGATTTAAGCTATTTGAGCAAACTCAACGGCATTTGAAAGAACAAGACTTACTGTCATCGGTTGTTTTTTTAGAAGAAAGAATATCGGGCGGCTACATAACCTCAAATATAGCCGAAAATCGCATTTTTTGCGCTTATAGGTTAGGATATCTCAAAATTCTGACGTGATAGAGCAATTTGGATCCTGGATTCGGATTCTACATGAAAAATTACGTCGGAAATCACCCTTCACTTCCTTAGAACAATTCAAACATCTTTTTTTGCAGACCTGTGTAATTAATGATTAATTGAGGTCTCGGAAACTGCAGGAATGTGGCTCAAATTTGAATTGCCCTATATACATAATTTCTTATTCTATTCGACCATTTTCTATTTCCCAAGTTGCATCTGACATATAATTGTAGTGCAATGTCGGTATATTACTCACACCGTTGCGTATAAATCACATAAAAAACTTTCTAAGAAAATCAATAACAAAAAAATGTTAACACTTACATTTTCCAAAAGTTTAAAATGCATTTCGGTCTGCTGCGCGATCTGTAAGGCTTCTTGCAACTGAGACGTCTTCATATGACTAATTCGCTCCAACTGGTTCTTATATTGCTGCTCTTGTTGCTGATGAGCTTCTAACGTCTGCTTCAGCTGATTGATCTTTTCCAAATTCTGTCTTCGTTCAACTTCGAGAGGGTTCTCGAACGGCGCCCTCTGGACGGGAGCTTGCGCCATATTGGGTTGCAGATTAGGTTGAGCAGTACCCGGTTGCATACCGGGCATGCGTATGTTCGGCCTCATTCCTCCAGGTGACACGTTTTGAGTTATGATACCAGTCAGTCCTTGGTTGTTTTGAGGTGTCGAGTTAACGTTTTGGGTGATTTGACCTCCGCCCATAGACAGAGTGTTAGTTTGAGACATCATGAGGTTCTGCTGTGTATTTTGCGAAGTTACAGGGTTGCCACCAGTTATTTGTGGCGGTGTACCTACTTGTGGATTCAGAGTTGGACCCGGACCAGGAGGACCTCCCTGTGAACAAATGAATTTAATAAAAAGCTTTAGAATCGGAATGTTTTAGCATAATCATCACCTGTCGAGACTGTTGTGATTTTTGTTGTTGAATAACTCGGCGAAGTCTGTCAACGAACGCTGCTTGATCATTGGGAATAAAACCAAGATATGCCCTCTTGTCTGCTGTATACAAGAGAATTAACACTTTGATATCACATGCGGGATTTGTAATGCTTGTAAAATGTACACAGCCGGCCTGGAAATAGTAGTTATTTAATTTGTTGCCGTGCAAGCGGTTAACATATACATAGTTAACATAACTGCAATATAGGAGAATAATTATATACGATCATGTGGAAATTCAGGGCAATTAATGGAAATCGTTTTCTAAAAACAAAACAATATTTGTGACATTTATATCAATCTTTTACAACACTGCTCTTCCAAAAGCTATATTCTATTTCAACAAGCTTTAGGCAAACAAGATCGTAGATAGGGTCACACCTTTCTCCAGTACTCGGAACTATTTTCAAGGAACAAATCAAAATCCTAGCCAAAAACACGTACATCTTAAAGCCTCCATGTTCGTTTAAATATAGAAAAGATTGTGGCTATACTGATATATATTTTAAAAATCTGTCACCAGGGGAGGGTGAGGGGTAGTGAAAGATACAAATTAAAAATACTTTCACTGGAATTCCGAGACACTTTTTTTAATGGAACATCCTCTGTATTATTAGATATTTGAATTCGTCTATCAATTTTCATGCACTTTATTCATAATACATGTTACCTACCGTTTGGAGGTTAATCGATATTTTGTCAAAATGTTCACATTTTGAAACAGCTGAACATTAGAGCTGTCTTGTGTCATGGGAGGCTTTAATTGGGGGAAACTATTGACCACCCTCCATACTCCCAAGAGCCAGAATGACAATGATGAACTCTTTTTATTGAGCCAGATATCGGCACTCCAAGTTTGAAAAGTTTAACCATGAATAAGTTTTTAACTTGTAACACCCAAGTTTTTTCATTATATTATTCTATTACATTTCCGATGTTTTAATAGATTATCGATATGTATTTTTAATACTATCCTTTTAATCTTCAATTCCAACACTCAGAAGTTAAATTGGCCTTGGAAAACAAACATATGATTATCTATGAAATCAAATAAGTGAACAAGAATTACTAATACCCTCGCTAGTAACAAAATGGTTCACAAAATAACTAATACATAACAACATAACTTCAAAGTAAATGTTCAAAAAGATGACCTCCTTGTTGAACGCGAATATGAATTCTTCGTGGAAAAGAATTCTAAATCCTCATTAAGATTTCTTGAGAGATGCTACGAAAACATTCCACATTCTTATTTTCATATCTTCAGCTGTCGCTGTTTCTTCAATATATACTTTGTTTAACGTATCCCCACAGAAAAAAATCAAGGGGCGTTATGTCCGGCGATCTCGCTGTAGGGTTGTGGGAAAAATATCGATATATCGATATTTTTTGTTTTATATATCGATACTTTTACACGATATAATTTTATTCGATATATCGATATAAAAACCAAGTATCGAAAACTTATCAAAAACGATATTTTTCCGTATGTTTGTTACGTGTTATATACACAGAGCTTAATACGTAAAGTGAATTAGGTATGGGCGTTACTGTAAGTGGCAGTGTAATAACAATAGAAAGAGAAAGAAAATATCAGGGAGCGCTTGCAATGTCTCTACCCTACCAATAGTAGGCGTCACCACTGACACTGACCAATCAGGAACGACACGCTTATTCTCTCTCTCTCTCTCTCTTTTTATTGATATTACATGAATTTCGCTACTTCACGTGCTCTACAGTATTAACCTCTTTGGTTATATAAAATAAATACTAGCTGTTTTCCAATTACTAGAGCACAAAGTGTTTTTGTGTCGCTCTGTGTCGTAATTTTCGGGCGTTAATTGGAACATACTTCATTCTTAATGATAAAGTTTTATGTTTACTTAGTACTTACATAATAATACATCCCAAAGACACAGTTATTTCTTGTGCCCATTTGTGCGAGCCAGTGCTGTAATTGGAACACTTAGTGCTCATAATTAATTTATTATATTTATGCTATATGTTGCCTAAGTGCTTGAAGTTAATATTAATTTTAAATATGTTTCTGATGCATGAGGTAGAGAGGGTGGGTATATATGAGAGTGTATAAATGATCATTAGAACGACATCTAAATTTTCAGAAAATATGAGAAGTAGTAGTATATAGTTAATTTAACAATATATTACTACCTTAAGCTCTGAAAAAGTCTCAAAATAAAATATTTTTAAATTTTGTAATCCAGTCTACCTACCACCTATCTATAAATTGTTTGCATATAACTTTATCAGATACACTAGTTAAACACTAGTTAAACAAATTACTAAATATATGTATATATATATATATATATATATATATATATATATATATATATATAGAGAGAGAGAGAGAGAGAGACTACTGTTCTAAAATAGTACCGATATATCGATATTTTTTTCTCGATATATCAAATGTAAAAACACTGTTTTGCACCCTAACACCAAACCTTTATTTTAAACACTCAACGCACGTTTCAACAACTCTAAGTTGTCATCTTCAGGAGTAAACCCAAACTAAATCTACATTACAATTTTCTCTAATTTATACCTGCCACTAAATTATTACTTAAGTATTAGTACAAGGGGTAAATCCTAAGTACCTGAATTCTAATTGACAGACTTCAAAAATAAGGCAGATTTTATATAATGCAAATATGTAAATTAGGATAATCCTAAATTACCTACCTACTTTTATGCTACATTATTAAGTAATGACATTTTAATACTTATTTTATGGATTCTTAGAAAGTAGACTATACAGTGAACTGTATGGAATAGGACCCTTATCTGAATTCATTAGTTTATTATTTTTATAAATCATAATGCTTTCGTACGAGTCCAGTTCCCTAAAATTATTTACTTGTTTAACTAATTTTAAAGAAGATAAATCTACAGAGTGGTTGTGTTCTAAAACATGATGTGCAACACTAGATTTATCCGCTCTTCCGTATTTCAAATTGGCAATATGCTCTTTGAAACGGGTACTGATAGATCTACGTGTCTGTCCATAATACTTTAAATCACAATCATTACATTTGATTTCATAAATACCGGACTTCTCGAAATCAGCAAGTTTATCTTTAGGATTGCCCAACAATTTCTGTAGTGTTGTAGTTGTTCTATACACCGCCTTCATACCAAGTTCTTTAAAAACTTTCTTAAAGCCCCTAGTATAACGACTGTACGGAACCGAGACAAACTTTTGTTCTTGTGACTCATTTCGAAAAGTTGACACTTCTTTCATTCGTAACCGAAGCCGTTTCTTCCTAATTAATTTATCTATAATATCTGTTGGATAACCATTACATGCAGCTATTTCTCTAATAGTTTTCTTTTCATTTTCAAACCTCTCTTTATTGAAAGCATTATGATTTATAAAAATAATAAACTAATGAATTCAGATAAGGGTCCTATTCCATACAGTTCACTGTATAGTTTACTTTCTAAGAATCCATAAAATAAGTATTAAAAATGTCATTACTTAATAATGTAGCATAAAAGTAGGTAGGTAATTTAGGATTATCCTAATTTACATATTTGCATTATATAAAATCTGCCTTATTTTTGAAGTCTGTCAATTAGAATTCAGGTACTTAGGATTTACCCCTTGTACTAATACTTAAGTAATAATTTATTGGCAGGTATAAATTAGAGAAAATTGTAATGTAGATTTAGTTTGGGTTTACTCCTGAAGATGACAACTTAGAGTTGTTGAAACGTGCGTTGAGTGTTGAAAATAAAGGTTTGGTGTTAGGGTGCAAAACAGTGTTTTTACATTTGTGACACACCAAAGGTTCCACAGCTTTTCGATTCGATATATCAATATCGATATTGATACTTTTAAAAAATATCGATACAATATATATCGATTATTTTTGACAGTTCCGACATCCCTATCTCGCTGGCCAACATACTGGCCCATCCCTTCCCATTCACTTTAGATGGAATGCATTATAAAGCCATGCAGTCACAAAAGGGCATGGTGAGGAGGTGGCCCATCTTTAGGAGTTCAAATAAATGGTTATCTAAGAAATTTATGTTAATGATGGAATTCAAAATACCGTCCGTGAAACGTGAACCAACAATACGGTTGACGAATATTTCTGCCCAAACATTAACTGTAGGAGAGATCTCCTACCTATGTACGTAGAAAAGGTGTGGGTTTTGGTCCTAGTAATAATAAAAAATCTGTTTGATCACGAATCCGCTGTGATGAAAAGTACACTAGTCGGTAAAAAAGATTTCAGGCAAAAAATTCAAATTATTGAAGCTCTTGGTATAATTGGACATTGGGTACTCACTCAAATGGGGATTTTCTATTTAGGCAGCGACAATACTGATTTGTTTTCGGTTATCATTGATTTTGTCCTTAAGGTGACAAGAAAACTTTACTGTTTGTATATTTATTTTGTTGAATTATTCCTTAAGGGGAGCTAGCATACTGTATATGAAAAAATCGTACTCTAAAAATCCATCTTAGCTAATTCAGCTGCCCGTTTACCCCGTTAAGCTGATTGATACATTTTCGTAACAAGTTTGGTATTATACAGTGAAAACACATAAAAACATAATTAATAACAATTCGGTAGATGGCGCTGAATTTTTACAACGCGGTAGGTCTTTGTTTTATCAGGGCAACGGTTATTAGAAGTATATGTTATTGAATGTATTATGTATTTTATTTATTAGTGATAAATGAGAGGACATACAACATAGTATATATCAATATTTAGAAATAACGCTCTATTCTGTATTAATAAGGGATGTTAATGAACTGAAGATAAAATTTAAGATGGAATGGAATCTTCAGTTCACGGCGAGGAAGACTCTATAACTCTGTGGTTGTTTTTTTTTTTTCATTTGTAACTATTTAACCTCTATTTCTATCGATCAACAACTAGAATTAGTTGACAAAATCAATATTAATGGGAGTGAAGCCAGTACTTAGCTAATATCAAAATATACTCACAAAACCAGTACTCATAACTCTAGTAAGTGACTCTAAAGCTTCACAATTAGGCTGGGGATGAAACAATACTGATTTGGAATTTTTTAAATATGCCCCTCCTATGGTTCCGATGAGTTGTTTTGGCATGAGCTGCATTATCAATTTCTGCGGCCAGCTGTCTGCTTTTCTGAAAATTAAAATACACATAATTTTAAATTTAATACTATATAATCGATAGTTACAGTTCAGGTTCGCCGTCTTTACAGTTGGCGGATACTTGACAAGGGACGTGTTTGGTAATTTTTTGTTGGTCCGTGGCATTCTTCGGTTTTTCTATCCATTCTAGAAGGCCGTGCCAAATAGTTTGCCTTTCTCGTACGGTTCCCATTTGTTGCTGTTGCACAGGAGCGATACTCTGCAATTAAGAAATAAATAAAAAACTTAAAACAAATCTGTAGTGCCAAATAAAAACTAAATGCTTCAGAAATTTTAACAGTATCTTCTTGCACAAAAGATGTCTTGTCGGATCATCAGATACAATCCCAATTTCAAACTGTTCTGCATTCCACAGTTTTTTAAATTATTATCAAATGTATGTATGCCTTATATAGAGAAACGTTGGAAAATATATACAGGGGATTATGATTCGCGATTTTCCTATTCATTGAACGCAACAATTTATTGTTTCTGTAGAGAACCTTCATCAGTCGCGCTTCCCTCAAAAGAGGAACGTTACTGAGTGGCATTAACTCATGATGTCTAGCTGTATGGGCATTAGGCTCTAAGAAAAGTACTCGATACTATGAAGTATCTATACTTCTGTTTCGATACTTTTACGAGTACGATCCTTTTTTTCCGATACTACTCATGAGTACAGTATCGATACTTTCTATTCGATATGGTGTCCCTAAATACACGTACCTTGGGATAGTATTCCTCAAGAAGAAATAGATCACCTTATTGAATCAAGGCCAAGACGTGATGGGGTGTTTATAGATAAACCAATTTTCAGATTAATACTCCCAGTAGTTTCCCATATACATATCTACTTAGCTCATTGTGGTGTACCCTGTACACCTTCCTTGGATGTGCAGTACCTACTGTCCCCATGTAGGTAAGGCAAACAATCGATTCATCAATGCAATAATGAAGTCGATGGGGCATGTTTTCGATGACCTTAATAATTCCTTCTTGAGAAACATTCTCTATCCCCTAATGCTGCTTCCAGGAGCTGCTCTACCTTGTCAGAGTTGATCTGACGAGCTCTTATACTTTTCTGAGCATAACCCACACTTGTTTAAGTTGATTAAGATCCGGGAAAGAATTAGGCCATTCCAAAACAGTCACCTTCTTTGTCTAAACAATTTCTCACAGTTCTGCTAGTATGTGAAGGTGCGTTATCTTACACAAATAGGAAAGAATGGTGGAAAGCCCCTCCCCAAAGGTTGACCACAGGTTGTAATACTAATTCCATATATCTCGGACCTGTTAGAGTTTGTCTAATGGGAATCCAGCCGGCTTTCAATCTCTTAGGATACCACCCCTAAACATTTCAGTCCCAACTTTGTGTTTGGGGACCGATCGAGCAGCATTGAGCCTAGCTTGTTTCCCACTACCTCTTAGCTCACGAATTCGCCGATCATCTGATTGTAGACAGATTCTAGTTTCATCCCAAAATAACAGATTCCAGTTTTGATGCTCCAAACACCAATTAAGCCGGACATATTTATTTTGCGAACATACATGTGGAAGCTTTAACTGTCTTCTACTGCAGAATTCTCGACTGCGAAGTATATTCCTCAAGCTGGCTACAGATTCACACCGAGAACCCTCGAGAAATCGGTTTCACGTCGTCTCGTTCTCAGGCTTGCCTGTTCTCTAATCGGTCGGTTTTGTTGCCCCTTCGAAGGGTTTCTCGGGTTAGAAAAGACAACGGTTCTCGCGCAAAATCTCGGCAAGACTTCTCGACGAGATCTGTCGCGTGAGTCTGTAGCCGGTATTAGAGTTTCAACTGAAAGAAGTGATTCTGGAGAAGTCCTGGGCCCATTTTTTAGATTTCCCAGTTCCAGAAACCTTTTCTAGGTTTTTGAATCAACCCCTTGTGCAACTCCGACCGTTCGTGTAATTTACCTTTCAGTCATACCCTGTTCCGACAGAGCAATAATTCTTCCCCTTTGAACTTCTAATAACCCCACATAAGGCATTTTAAATTAGATTTTAGAAATAATATTTAATTACCATTGTCGCACAACGAATATGGGATAGTTATAATGCCACTTTAGAAACAATTCTTTTACACATATCCATCCATCTTTTTTTCAACAAATATTGTTCCATAAAAAATCTTCCATAATTAGAGGGTGATTCCATATAAGTTTGGTTGGGTGTATATAATTCTGATAAAATATTAAAACTG
Source organism: Octodonta nipae (assembly GCA_034190945.1). Classification (NCBI taxonomy): domain Eukaryota; kingdom Metazoa; phylum Arthropoda; class Insecta; order Coleoptera; family Chrysomelidae; genus Octodonta; species Octodonta nipae. The sequence goes on from CM067224.1 coordinate 68,459,322, forward strand.
TAGAGTAGTTGTAATTTGATACTCTTTCATCAAACATCGCAACTTTTACCAATGGTTTAATATTGCTTCAACAGTAATTTCACGTGAATACCCCGTATCGATATGTATAAAGAATCATGTACCTGCGAGGATGACGTAACTGCTTGGCTAGTTTGTGGAGCTATGGATGTCTGTATTCCAGTCTGATTGGGCGCCATCGAGGTCTGTACGTTAGGCTGAGCTCCTATGTTCATTTTATTGATTGGTGAATTTGCCGCCACTGAAAATGGAAACTTGGTTATGAGTTCACATTTAATTTAGTGCATATTACTTTGGTTGAATTGATTGACAGCAGTTCCTGAAATGGCCGAAGGTGGTTGAGTTAATTGCGCTATGAGTGCGCTGCTTTGGGTGGTTGTTACTTGTTGATTCTGCTGTTGTAAATATGGTCTGGGTTGCTGAGCTGGAGGAGGCATTGTCCAATGAGGAGATGTACGATTAACGTGTCCTTGGAAAAATGTGTTATCTAAAAAATAAAAAAATGGAATATAAGTAAAATATCAGATACGAGTTTTTCTCTAGTACAGGCACACAATTGAGACATTCAATTGAACAACACAAGGCGTTAACTCTATTGGATGGACGATAATTGATGTAACGTTACTCAAGTTTTATGAAGACATCTATTCAGCAGAAATCACTTGTTTTAACCAAATGTTTAAAATGTTAGGGCAAGGGAAAATTTGTTGTACTAGTGCAAAAGGTGAAAATCAGTAGAAATTTGCTCAAAATGTGATATCTATAATCTAGAAAAGTATTTCTTTACCAGAGACCATGAATTATCAACATTAGACTGTTGATAAGTGGAAGAACGTTTTTTCCGTACGAAATAAGGCTAAGCTTAAAATTTCTTGATGGAGTCGAACGTGTGAGGCCTAGGGTAGGAGAAAGACGTGCAAGTTGCAACATCTATCCAAGGATTCAATTTGGTGGTGGCTCTGTTTTTTGGGGAGGAATCTATTTTGCCTCTTGCTTAGAATTTCTACCTGAGCATACGTCTATTAATTTGCGGATTTTTTTTTTCATAAAAACTTGACGATCATGTATTTGCTTAATTTATGGTTCTTAATTTTATGTTAAGGCAACGCCCACATGTGACAAGATAGGTTGTTGACTACTGGAAAGCTGATATATCAAGGAATGTCAACTTAATAGTACAAACCCAAACCCCATTGAATATTTATGTGATTTTCTTATTTATAAGGAGTCCTGAAAGCAAAATCTGGATTCAAAAGTTTAACTGTAAAAAGAAGTTGGGCCAGCCTAAATAAAAAAATCTTATAATAATCAATTATTTATAACATACCACCTAAATAAAATTACTAAACCTTTTGATTACATGTGATATGTGAATGAAAAACCAAACAGTGCAAATTTGTCTGCTATTGCATTTTTAGAATGAATGGCACAAATTTAGAAGCATTGGCAAAACATATTTATAATCACTTTGGAAAATAGTTCCTGGATATTCACAAGTAAAGGATATCATTACCAGATTTAGACGTAAAAAACTTTCCATAGTATGAACATTTTTTAAATCAACAGAAGCTAATTATGGATCAAATGCGTGGTTTGATAGAATTTGTAGTCTCAGAAATATGCTTATAACTGTAATTATAACTTAATAACTATACCTGTAGACGCATGATAACCAGGTGGTGCAGGAACTGGCATCATAGGCATTTGTGTATTGCCTATTATTCTACCTGTAGCAACATTGACCACTCCTTTTTACCGGCAAAGAGGAAAAGGTGCAGAACTAAAAAAGTTAAATTTCAATTCTTATAGAATTAACATACAGTTGTTATACCTTGTGGTCCTTGTGGCCTGTACACATTAGTCTGGCCAACATTTGCTCCGACTCCAGCATTGGTGCTGTTTACTAGCACATTTTGTTGACTTGAACCAGGTATTGGGCTGTCACTTCCTGCTAGAGGACTTGGAAGTGATGTCATGGGAATAATGGAATTTGTAATTTGTGATTGACTTGGTGTGGCATTTCCAGGTGGAGGGCTGATTGGTCTTTCTTTTAAGCTTTAAGAAATAATATGGTTTATGAGAAGTAGTAATTGTAATGTTTATTTTAAAAATCGGTTAAATTCTTGGAACTTTCCAACACAAGCTAAGAAATTTTACATAATATCATTGCACGCGATGGATTCTCAAGAGGAATACAATTATGGTCAGGTAAATTACGTTTTTGCACATATATAGACCATATTCGTTACCACTTTCAGATAAAAATTTACATAAGGAACTTGACACTATTAAAAGCATAGCACATAATAACAGATTTGACCAGAAACTGATTAACAAACTAATTTACAGCAAACAACAACAAATAGTACAGCAATTAATTTTTCCCTCTTATAACAATTCCGACTTCCCATCAATATTTATTTCCCTTACATATTTTGGAAATATGAGTGAGAAGATAGCTAAATTACTCTCAAGACATAACATCAAAGTTAGTTTTAAAGCGCAATGCAAACTATGTAATCTTCTATTCAATGACAAGGACAAAACAAATGATAAATGTCTTAAATCTGGAGTATATAAGCTTACATGTTCAGAGTGTAATAGTTTCTACATCGGTATGACCTGCAGGAATTTTTCTACTCGTTACCAAGAGCATTTACGCTCTTTTAGACTTAATAAAACAAATTCTAGATTTGCAAATCATTCTTTAGAAACAGGTCATACTTTTCCTAAATTAACAGACACGAGTTTCTTCACTTTCACAATTTTAAACCTTTAATTGGCCTACTGGAATCGGTAGAAATTTTTAAAAGCATTACTAATCCTTCTTCATTCAATTTAATCCTAAACAACCAAACGGATTTGCATAAAAGCGTCCTTTTTGATGTATTTAAATAATTTCCAACATTATGTGAGATATTAGTATTTAAATAGGTTTTAATTATTATTTTAGTAGTTATATATTTGTCAATCATCTGTAAAATTTATTTAAGTAATTTTTAATTCACTGCATTATATTCAGAAGGTACATATTTGTCAATTTTGAGTCTGTATAGTTCATTCAACAATTTGTATATGTTTGAGAATGGCATAGAGTTTGCCGAAACTAGTCAGGCGAAGTGAAAAATAAAAAGTGATATTAAACTACATTAATTTTTCTTCATTAACGATATTTTAAAAGTTATTTAGGGTGGCTAGTTTTGAAATGAAAGCCCTGTATATTGCCTACTAGGGATTATTTATTTTGGCCTATGTAGTATACAGTTTTTGTAAACAGAATAGGATATTGTAAAAAGTTAATATACCTGAAAATTATTTGCTCAAATTCTTCACCTAAACAAGAAATGTAGTAAAATATGACTAGACTCTAATAAATTTACAACTGACCACATAAATTAATCAAACACATGCATTTTCTAATACAATTCCTACATACCTGAAACCCTTCAATAATACCAAATGTCTTGGGTCCTTTGCATAATTTTTTGTTTGAGATGATGTCAAATCACCACCAGCTTTTTCGAAGAGCTTATACAGAGGAGGGATTTTTCTAGGTGACAAAACAGATAGGTTGATATTTTTCTGTAAATTAAATCAAGTATTGGACTGATATGAGAAATGATAATAATATTATGTTATATAGAAGGGTAAGACAACTGTTGAAAACCAAACTAAACAGTAAAAATCTGTTTCAGGCTATTAACACCTATGCATGTTCAGTGCTGAGTTACTCCTTTGGTATAGTTAATTGATGCAAGACTGACATTGAACAATTGCAATGAAAAGTTCGAGTTTTACTAACAAAAGCTCAAAATCACCATCCAAAGATCGCTGTCGAACGTACAACTTTGCCGCAGTATGAAGGAGGATGAGGATTGGCAGATATAAGCAAACTTTTAGATCAACAAATTTCTATAGTGCATAGTCATTTCCAGAAACTCGCAGAATTTTCTGATCTACACAGAGTCATATGCCAGGTTGATGACTCAACACCACTGTAACTGACAGAACAACACGTCCAATTACACCACCAGACCACTGATCCTTCCATGGAAAACATATAAATGATGTCAACCAAGATTATGTCGACAGTGCAGCGTCGAACTACTGGTTGATCTCTGGTTATATGTTTCCTGAAACGGAAGGCAATCCAAGATAAAGTAATTCCGACTAAGAACAACCTAAAGTACACCGTTAAAGAGCCTTCTATTAACAATGACCAATGCAGATACAGTTGCCAAACATCTCAATATATCCAGCATATCACAGGAGGTTGTCAAGCGTTCGCTGAAACTGAATACAAAGAACGACACGATACTGTAGCAAAAATACTGCATCAGGAACTAGCACTGAAACTTGAACTATTACAGTTGTTGAGATTACCATACTATAAATACAAACCAGAATATGTTATAGAAAATAACAACTACAAGCTATACTGGGACCGCACGAAACTGACTGATCGGACTGTTGCTCACAATAGAACAGATATAGTTTTGGTAAAGTCTCTCAGAAAACAACTTTAATTAACATAAATATCAACCATTTGAGAAAATAAACAAATATAGGGATTTGGAATTTCAAATAAAGACTCAATGGGAACAACACACGAACTGTACCAATTGTTATGTCAACGACAGGAGTAGTCTCAAAACATCTATTAAACAATTTAAAATATATCGGTCTGGGCGAACATCTTTACCAGGTAATGCAAAAAGCCGTCCAGTTAGGAACAGCCCGGACGGTCAGGAAATTTTTGGGAAACTGCCGCCACGATTCCAACCACGGGCCTGAAAACCTGGCAAGGGCTCCCACAGAGCTAAACCCTTTTGATATCTAGGATATCTGGGGTTTAGTGAATTTTCCCCTAAAGGCACGCTATGCTTGCCTTAGAGGGAGTGTGCTGCCATACATTGATGACCCAGAGTAAATGGGGTACATATGATTGAACATGGACTTGTTAAGAGAAATTTTTCGAGCTCTAATCTTCCATTTACGTTTAGAGATCATACAAAACTAGAATTTTCGATTCCACCATTCTTAGTAAGCTTCGCAACTCAGTTGATTTGCTGCTGCAGCAGAGTAAACGTATTACAGTCTGTATGATTGAACATGGACTTGCCAAAACAAATTGTTTGAGCTTTTATCTAGTATGATTTCAAGATCAGTTAACCAAAATAAAAAGTTATGTGGTCGACGTTTCAGGACGAAGGATCAGATAGATAGTAATTTTGATATTTTTTTGAGAGCATTTAAAAAGATACAAGTGGTGATTACTTTCAACATAAATAAACTAATATAATAATAAGACTTGTAGTTTTTTTTTCCTCAAAATATAAAACATGGTATTATCATAATTTGAAATTCTAACTCATCTTGATTAAGTGTGTTTTATTATCGTCTTGGAATAATGTGAGCAAAAGATAAAATGTTAACTTAAAATAATCTAGTCTATTGGCTTTTTGTTTACATATTAGTATATTACACAGATACTACCTCTTGCAGTGTTGTTGCTAGCTGCTCCGCAGTTTTTCCTGAATACTGATGAGACTCTAAAACAGGAAGCAAATATGGTGGTGAATTGCATATTAAAATGCAATGTTTCTGTACAGATGCAGTAGGTTCTCTTTTCGTTTGCATATCTTCAAAGCACTGTAATGCAGTGGCTAAACCTTCAGCTACATTTGCATGGGATTCTCCACGACCTCCTACCAATCTATAGCATACAATAAAGATGCAATGTTAGCAACTCAAGTAAAATAAATAAGACACAGATTTAGTAGCTCTTGGAAAGGTAAATAAATGCTAAATATATAGGAGTACTATCCTTTTGTTTTTTTACAGTCTTTTCAATCCAAGAATGTGTAAAACTGTTATTAATAATTGAACTGAAAACATATTGAATATTTTAAAATTAAACTAAATAACTCTCATTCATGGGTGATTATTAGATAACTGTGATTTTTACAAATCAACAGTTTTTAAATACAAAAATGCTTTAAAACTTGTGTTTGGGTGTATTGGTCTTTTATTATTTTCAAAATTAAGCCTGTAACATAGTTCAACTGCAATAATAAAAAAACTGGAACAAAAATTAGAAATTACACGGCAACGGTACTGACACCCAAATGAAATATACAAAATACTTGCTATTAATTTAATTCTTAAAATAATTAAACAAATGATAAATTATAGGACTTTTATAATCATACAGAGATAATTACGGTATTTTCTTTCTTGATTTTAACAATCTTTAAAATTCATTAACAGTAGAATTAAAATAACAATTTTTATAACAGTCTTAGAATAAAACAAAGTTTAACATTTAACATAAACTTTAGATTATAAGACGATTCTATAGAAATTTTTACCTTTAGTTTGAAAAACGAAAATCAGACATGCCACAGTACTGCCATTTTCAGTATATTTCTGTAAGTTATTCATGATCCATGAATACTTATGCATTAATATACAATGTCAACGGTAAAATACTATCAAATTTATCACATTTATGATTTTCTGAAAAAGCATGCTGAATAATAAATAAATTCCTAGACATAAAAAATCACATTTAGCTAAGAATCACCCTCATAGGACAGAAATCACATACGTTATTAAAATGTTGTAACATATAATCTTTATGTAAGTAGATTTTTCTTACTCTAATTTGTCGAAAGCATTCAAAAGTTTAGTGGGGCTTAAAAATGGTCCAAAAGTGTCACTGCTTGGATGAGGCAAACAGTCAGCAGCCTGATAAATCACTATACCATACAAACAATTGGTATTTTCTGAAATATAATTTGCATCATCCAAATTTCCTTGACTAAAATATCTGAAAATGAAAATAACAATACATTATTTTAAAAACATTTCTTAGTGTTTCTTAATATGTTTATACACCTAAAAACTCAGTAAATGATTTTGATATCAGTACACAGCAAGGTTACACTGGTGATAACAGTACCTCAAGCTATGTTCAAGTATCCATTCTAAGTCATCATAAAAAATATATAATCTCAATTCTAACTAAATGGTCAAATAAAACAGTATTACAATGAAAACTAGTCAAGCTTTGCAGAAGAAGTTTCTACAACTACTGTTTATAATTGTCATCATCCTTAATTACTTAAGCTAGTAATAGTTCAACATAATGTGATTAATATAAATAAAAGCTGTTTATGTCTGACTAAAATTTTTTATAATTTTATATGTGCTATTGTAGAAAAACATAAGGGGGTGAGTGTTAAAAAGCGAGGGTGACTATACTGATGTGATTGACAGCAATTAATTAGTCATCAAATCAACAAGGAGTGGTTTATGCTTTGATGATGACAACTTGAGTTTTTGAAATGGCATTGAGTGTTTAAAATAAAGGTTTAGTGTTAGAGGTGTAAAACTGTGTTTTGACATCAACAATAATGTATGCTGATAGATTTTTAAAGATCTTGAGCAAAAGGCACACACATATGATTAAAAGTGTAATTTTTGGCATGATTTTTTTAAGATTTAATAAATACTCATATACTTATAATGATCATGGATTTTAAATTAGTTACAGCAATATTAAATATCATCTAATTAAGTTATTGTAAATGCCTAAGACATTTTGTCTATTTCAATACAAATTGAGATCTGATAAAATTCAGTTTCTTATTTTAATTAACTAATAAACTACACAATGACAGTTTTTTCTTTTTCATATGAAAGCGTAAAATTTAAGCTATTCATGTGGAATTTCTTGTAACTTTCTTAATATTTTTAAAATGTAATATCACTTGTTTATCCAATACAGACAGTTTAACCCATAAGAGCCCATGTATAAAGTGACGATTTTATAAATCATTTTCTCAAAAACTACATGGTTAATCAACCCTAAATTTTAACAGAACATAGGAATTACACTACATTTTCGTTTGATACAGTTTTTAAAGTTTTCCTAACATTTACTTTTTGCTTTTGAAGTGCCTTAATAGAACAAGGTTTTGTTGAATCTTTAAACTAGACAGGATACAAGTATCTGTCGTAATAGTGTACTTTAAAAAATAAAATGTACTTTTATAAGAAATTTTCAGTTAAAGCTTAAATAGTCGACGATACGCGTCTTCTATTTTTAAGACAGTATTAATGAAAAAGTAAAGTTTATCTTGTAAGGATTTGCTATTGCATTACTATGTAATATTCATGTAAATCGTTATTAGTGGGTAAATATTTTGAGTAAATAAATACTCACTCTAGGGCTGGAATAATATAATGTGACTTGATATCATTAAGGTATGCCCCATTAACGGCTGTGGCCTCAACAACAAATAGAACATCAGCTTGCAATCCATGTTCTGCAGTGCAAATAACCATTGTTATATATTAAAAACCAATAATTCTGTAGTTTTTAATTATACTAGAATTAAACTAAATTGCTCAGGTAATTGTTAGGATGAATATCAAATGCTCTTGGTAAACATTTTTCAGGTTTGCTTATTGCTTCACGAAACATGAAACTTGTGTGCACAGATCATACAATGTGATGAAACTACAAGAAATATGTGACATTTGACATTCTGCCATTCTGGTGACATTTGAATTTAACTCACAGAAAACAGTCCTGCAAACTAAACAAGAAGAACAAGAATTATGTGTTCTGAGGTGTATCTGAAACATGAAGTTTCGTCCTAAATTAGGTAAAATACTAAAAAACTAAACCCATTTTTTAAATTTTACGATAACCATAATGTTTATTTTATTCTGTCTTAACTTTTTTTACACAGTAATTAACGTGGGTTGATTCTCTCTAATTTTTTTTGCAATTGAATTTGCCGCCAAAATGAGCTTGTGAAATGTTGCCTGTCTATGGTTTACCCGCTATTTTCGTTGTCAGCCAAACTGCCATCTTTCTTGACATTGGCGTGTTTGTGTGTGTCAATCTATTACCGACCGTTTAATTTATCAATAGTAGAAAAATGTGTGCAATTTCAAATTATTAAATTATGAAATAAAATTCACAATATAATACTGAAAGTGTTTTAGGTTTTACAATAAGTGTCAAAGAAATTGTGAATATATGTTAAAAGGCTTGCAAGTATTGAACCTTTGTACGACGCATTTGGATTGGATGCTTTCATAAAAATTGTGATAGCTTTTTGGTGTTGTATAGTTATTTATTGATGTCTTTTAAAAAGACAGTTAGTTGAATATGGAAAATTCAGGTGAGGATAAAACTACAGAAGAATCTCCAACAACAGAAACTGATAGTAATGCGGACTCCGAAAATGCAAATGCTTCTAGTGAATCGGCGCCAATTTCAAATACCGAAATTACCGAAGAGGATCATGAAATAAAAATGGAAACTATTTCTGATGAGGAGGGTGAGAATTCAAAAATTACTGAGGTAGACAATATAGAACCTGATACTAAATCTGAAAATGAAACTGCTGTAAGTGATAATTTGGAAACAGAAGATAAGAATGTTTCTGATAAAGAAGATTCTGAAAAGGTTTCAATAAATAATGGTTCTATTGAAGATAAACCTGCAACTAAATTACCTAAAGGCAGAAAGCGTAAGGTTACTGATACTGGTTTAGTTGCTGAACAGATCGATGAAAAAGATGATGGAAAAAAACCAAAGCCAAATGATTTGGATGCTGATCTGAAAACTGATAATAAAGGTATGTGGTTATTTCATTTCAAAAATTGCTTACTACCATCCAAGGATATTTTACAAAGGATTGCTTGATCAATATTAAAAATTTGTGAATTAAAAACAGCCAGCTTGTGACATATCACTGTGTGTTGACAAAAGAGTTTTTCTGGTTTCGTTTCATCTGTTTAATATGATATTGATAACAACTTGATTAGAAAAGGTTACAGTGCAAATATTAGCAGCCACATTGTGACATATGCCTTCGGAAAAATGTACATCTATAGAGCAATCCTTTGTAAATTACCCTTGACTACCATCAACATTTTTTTCAAAACATTGTACCACCACTGCAAACTTGATTATCAAGGAAAATGTCATTGTTCATAAGTGTATTGTCAGTTTATGCATTTTGGTGTAAAAAGGTACAAAAATACAAAACTGCAGTGGCAACAATTTTTTGGTAATTTATATAACAAAAAATACTGGTTCAACCATTTTCAAGAAACAGTGGACAAGGTAGCTTTAACATTAAGCCATGTCTGTAGTCACATTTAGTTAATTAAAGATTATATAAGTCTGGAAGGAAAATAATTATTGAGTAATCATGTTGGGATAGTTATTAAAAAAAATTAAAATTGTTTTTATATTTAACTCTGAAAAATGGATAATAATAATAATAATCTGGGACAGGCATTTGCCATCCAACATTTTGAAAGGATTACATTCTACTGTAAAAAATTTGCAGTATATACCTTATATTTTTGTGAGAGTGGCTGTCCCTCAGTCTATCAGGTTTGTTATTGTTTAAGATTCATCCCCCTATTTTGGTTTAACTACGAGAAATCCATGTGTTCTCAACAAAAATGCTGAAATTAGCCTTTGTTAATGTTTTATAGGTTATAAATGTAAGTTGGTTTGTTACACTTTCATGCCAAAAATACTCAACCGATTATCATGAAACTTTGTATTAAAAATTATATTTTTTATGGAGGGTAAAGAAATGTATTTCGGCAGACATGATTATCAAAAAATTTGAAAATCTTGCAACATCAATGCTAATAACATTCGAATATTTATTTAAGGCTTCAACGTGATTGAAGCTGCTGGTAGAAGATAATTATTGTATATAGGACATTTAAGTATCTTAAAAAATATAAAAGACTTAAACACCAGATTCTTCAGAAATTGAAAGAAACCACATTCATTCTTCTTACAAAGTGTATTTAATTTATATTTAAGATTCCCAAAATTTAATAGTGAAGAAATTGTTACAATTTTTGCAATTCTTTGATCCAAATTGTTACATTTTATATTTTTTTTTTATAAAAAATTGGGATCATTGGAGATTTGTTCACACTTTTGGATATACTTGTGGATAGTTAAATATGAAACTGCATCAGCAGTGTTTTTTTGCTTAGATCTGCAGCCATTAATTAACAATGGCTTGACTTATTTCTGCAATTTTACAAGATAAATTTGAAGTTGTTAAGAATGAAAGAAACCCGCTTTGTATATATAATTCTTCAGTATGTCACTAAACTCCTAAACGGTTGGACAAGTTTGTTGAAATTTTTTGTTTGTGTTTAAGAGGGTCCCTGCATGAGTTAGAATCAGATGATGCTGCAATCAGGTTTCAGAATTTTTTTCCTTTCCTGATTCTTTTAATTTTTTTTAATTTTTTGGATACCAAAACATATACTTAAGCCTAAAATTTCAACACCCAATTCCTAAATGAATTTTATACAAACTTTCCAGTGCTGTTATTCCTAAGATATCATAAAGATACACACAAAATGTTAAATTATTATTATTTATTAGTATTTTATTATATAAATTATACATTAAGAAATTCTTAGTTATAGGTTACTTTTAAATCCCTATTTATGTGCTTGTTTATTCTATGGGGTATTCATAGAATTAGATGGTCCATATAATATTAATGAATATGTCATTTGAGATTAGTTTGAGACTAAGTTGTAAATTTGGGATCCCATACTCATCCTTCCTAAGATGTACTGAGACCCCCTCCCCCTCATATGAGATTGACCATATAATTTTTAAATAATTAAATTTTGATGGTTCATGAAGTCTACTTCAATGCGTAATACCTAATATAAGCTTTAAAACAGCTTTCCTGTATAACATATTTCTGCAAAAAAAAATTCACATAAATTTTTTTCTAGATATTTGATTTTATTCACCCCCTTGTCTGTTAAATGAGACCTTGCCCTCCCTCTCCATTTTGACCTAAAGACACAAAAAGAAATAGTTTGCTTTTAAACAAATATTTGTATATAAGGTGTTAGTATTTTTACAGATTTTTCAGAACTACTATAAGATTTACTTACATTTAAGATTTAATTTACATTGCAAACTTTAAACCAATGAAGTATTTTGATATTGATACTGCTTTTTACAGATGAAATTCCTTTTGTTGAAGCCGATCTAAATTTACCTGCTAAAGAAGCCTTTGGCAAAGGCAAACGTGCTCGAATACCGAACAAACGGTACAGTGACATCTCTCTGACAAGCAGAAATTTGAATAAATCTATTGAAAATGGATCTGAAAAGATAGAACCTGAAAACGAAGTTTTAGAAGAGCCATTGAGTCCTGCTGCGCACAAATCTAAAGATATTCCTTCGAGTGCGAGTGCGAAAAAAACAAAAACTGTCGATCTGACTGATCCTAAATTTTTGAAACCCTTCAAGTTCGGTTGGCGTAGAGAGTTGGTTTGGCGAGGTACTCTCGATGCTAACAATAAACGTACCGGTGACATTTATTATTATACACCGAACGGAAAGAAAGTTCGTTCGATGAGAGAAGTAGCTGAGAATTTAACTAACCGAGAACTAAGTCTCGACAACTTTTCGTATTTTAAGGCGCCTTTAGGTTTAGACCCTGATAAAGAAACGATAAGGCATGCGAAAAAACCTAACGCACCATCTCATTTGGTGAAGAAAGCTTTGACCAAGTCAACACCGAGGAGTCCAAGAATATCGCCAACACCAGAACCTGAAAAAGTTTCGAGTCCGAAGCTTGCATCACCTAAAGTTTTGAGCCCGAAAATCGCAAGTCCGAGAATCTTGAGTCCGAAAATCTCAAGCCCGAGAATAGTCAGCCCAAAGATATCCAGCCCGAAGGCATCTAGTCCAAAAATTAACAGTCCTAAACTGACGGCGCCGAAGGTCACTAGTCCTAAGGCTTCTAAGCCGGTATCCAAACCGGCAACCCCAAAAGCATTAAGTCCGAAGCCAGTTACCAGCGAGACAGTGGAACCGACAATCAGGACTAGAGCAGCTGCGAATAAGATTGCGACACCCAAGGTAGGTGAAAAACGAAGATTTTTTTTTTTTTGAACGTCGATGTTACTCCAAACTAAAATTTTGCATACTTATTTAAGAATTTTGTTTTTATGCTACTATACCTAGTTATCAATAGATACATAAACTCACAAAAAAATATTTACAAAAGTGTCACATGGTACCCAAAATATTTTGACCTTAGGAATACTAATAATACACTGTTACTCCTATTGCATTAGATCAAATTAAGTGATTTTCTTGCAAAATGGGAACAGATCTGTTTTTTTTTGTAGGAATGAGTTCTATTCTATCTATAAGTTATATGTGTCATGGCAAAAAGCTATGGAGAATTATTTATAAACAATTAAGAGGTTTAAAATTCGACATTTCAATTTTTCCTCTATAACTTTGTTACTACCTGGTGCAGAAAAAGTATTCTTAACATAACTTGATTAGAATAAAATTTTCTAGAACGATAATAACATTATTATAACATTTTCTCAAAAATTGAGATTTTTTTGAATAAATGTAATTTTTTTTAATTAAAATTTGGTGCAGAAAATTTGTTTCAATTTTGACCTAATTCTGAAAAAAATATATATTTTTAAAATAAGTAATCCTCCCAAGAATGGATATGTATCACTGCACTACCACAGTAGTAATTAGTTGATTGCTTTAAGAAAATCTGAAAATTGCAGCAACTATGAAATTTGAAATAATTATTAAACATGTTTGTGCCTATAAAGTTAGAATACCTTTATTCTGTACAAATATTGAAATAATGTTTTTCACTGTTTTAAAGCTTTTTTATAATTTCATAAACAAGATCCCTATAAACAATTTAACACTCTAGGTCCGTTTTTTACATTTTACAAAATGGATTTTTCGAAAGGGGAAATTGAAGCCCTATGATAAGTCAATCTTTTCCAATTTACAGAATTAGTATATATTGAAAACTGATATTTGTAAAAATCTAGTTTTAACCTTTGTTCTACCTTATATGCACAGACAATTTCAAACATTTTCATGTGTTATTTCAGATTTGGCAGCTCTTGCAATATTCATATTTTATTAACTGACAAATTAACTGTTGCACTGATACAGACCGACTCAGGAAAAGAATAACTACTATAAAAAATTAGCCACATTCAGGAGTTTCGATAAAGTTTTTTGAGCAAATCTTAGCATGTCATTTGTCTTGTAGAAAAGTTCACTCTAAATATATTTTTTTGAAAAACTTTTTTCTACAAGCTGTAGAAACGAAGATATAAAGGAAAAACTGCAAAAAAGTATTTTTTTTCAAATTTTATTTGTTTATAAAAAACTTCTCGCACATAGATTTAATTATTATAGATATTGTCTCGAACCCATTTCTACAAAAAAAAAAACAGGTCTATTCCTCATTTTGCAGGAAAATTTGCTTTTTTTTTTCGTTCTGACTATGTCAGAGTCCCACTAATTTTCATACATATTCATTTCTACATATTCTTTCAAAACCTTCATGTTTATTGAATTTTTAAATACAGATCTGAGCTAGGCAATAGGTTCACCATCCTCCAGTTTTTAATAAATGCTGAAAATCTTATGAAAACATTGAGACTAAAAAATCTCTGCTATAACTGAAAAATTTGTAGATTAGATTAACATATCCACATGTTTTTTGAGATCGCGGAATCTTAATCCAAAATCCATTTGACATCATCAGGTCAGGGTCTAGGTCTTTCGAAGGTTAAAATGAGTAAAAAATCGCTCCTGCGGCCCAACGATCATATCTATATGTTTTTGAAGTCACGGAATTCCAATAATATGAGGTCCATTTCACTCAGTTTCCACAGGGTCTTGAAATATGTCCAAAACGCCGGCAAGCCAGAGAGCGGAGTCAAGTATTTTAAACGGCAGTATGGCAGTTTCCTGGAATCAAAAAGTAAAATTCTTGGTAAATAGACATAACCTGATGTGTTACTCTGGTTTTCAACATTGCCGAAAATGTATAAATATGTCTTAAAAAACTGGAATCAAAGAGTTAATACCTAGAAAAAAATGTTTTTCACAAGTTCTTTTTTGTTTTATTTTTTTTTAATTTTCAGCAATTTTCGAATTTGTGCTACTACTCACAAATAATCAGTAATGAATCAAATTGTGTCGTCATTTTGAAAATTATTAATTTCCTCGATTAATACCATATCATTACCATTGAAAACCCGCTAAAAATAGAAAATTCACATATACGACCATTGGCGTACCGACGGGGGGAGCAACTAACTTACCCCCCGCATGGACCTGAAAAACATGCCGTGAGCCATTATAACTTCACATGAAATTTGCTGGTTTGCCCCCCCTAGACCAAAAAAAAAAAAAATTATTTGTCCCTCTCTCTAGAATATTTTTTTCATTCATCATTCATATATCCATTTAAGTTAAAAGTGTTAAAATACCGAGACAAAACGAGAAAAAAAAGTGTTTTAATAAATCATACTGTATATTGTTTTTTGAGTTGGGTCAACTTTGATGATGTCAAAAAACTATGACATTCTTTCATATTGTTTTTGATAATAATAAAACATTTATTTCAGCCCAAGGTTCCGCCGAAAAAGGATAAAAGGGTCACCAGGTCAGAGGAAATTATGGAAGTGGAATCTTCACCGGCCTCAAAACCGACACCACCAAAGAAAGGAAGATGGGCAAAGTAAGTAATCTAAAATATATAATTTTTTTTAATTACCTCCTGAAAATATGAAATACTGTTTGAAGTGGGAACATTAAAAAAAATAACTTCGTCCTATGTGGTGTTTCAACTTTCGTTGTGTCAACATACTATAAATAATTATTTGTTGTGTTAATAGAGATTTCCAAAAAATAGAGCAGTATTGTGGTTTATAATGTCAGTCTTTTGTATGTTATATAATGAAACAGCAATTAAATCCAAATTTCATTAAATGTACACAATTAGAATGTGAGCAAGCTCTGTAGTAGTCGGGGGTCATTTTTTTGTCTCGCATTTGATATCTGAAAAGCTATGTTAATGGCTAGAAATTTGTTTTTAAGTATCATCAATTGTCTGGCATCTTGTTCGGAAATCGAGGGACAATCTTTCACTAATAAAGTTTGAAGGATAAGGACAGGGGCTGATTCAAAAGGGGCCATGGGGGTGATCGCCTCCTCCGAGAGCCTCAACGGCATAAACGAGGAAAAAGAGCTGGAAATATATATAAATCTATGCAGGAGCTTCCCCCTACTTTGGTAAATTTCGTACTAGATCGCACCCTACTCTGACGCACGAGATCGGCCTCCTAAGGCTCATCACTGAATTCTCTCCGGTGTGCAACTGACAATGAAAACAAAACAGAAATTGTCTTTGAATATTCTATGAAATTATCAGGCACGTTGTTAATTTAGTCCCTTTTTCTACAATAAGGACATTGCAAAATGAAGTGTTAACTAAAAATTTTGGTGAAATAAAAAATAAAGTTCTAAATTTCGAAAAACCACCCTTGTTTCCATCAACAGATATACCTTCTCAGATCACCAAATATCAGCTAGCGCCAGCTCAGTCTAAATCAAAAATTATGATTCATAAATAATGGTCAAATCAAAGAAATACTTATTAAATCATTCAAAGTTAATTTGGTTATGGAAACTGTTATTATGTCGATGGCAATTATTTATTTAATTGGATGAGCTATAGGGACACAATTAACCCTTCATTTCATTTTGTTGCATATTTGCCACATAATAGTTTGAATATACATGATTTTAATTTTTGTAAAAAAGCTAAAAGAATACATTTTTTATCAAAATAGTTTTTCAATAGGCACATGGAAACCAGAATTGACACAAATTTCATTTTTTGAAATTATTTTTCAAAATCCATGAAACAAGGGTTGAAAAAATTCTGCTTAATTTAAAAAATCAGCTTTGAGGGTCTACAAATCGAAAATAACAATTTATTTATGCAATTAATTTGCAAGTTCAGAACTATCAAAAGTTTGTAAGAAAATAGCCAAAATTCATTTATTTGTCATACACGTCAAGGGATAAATAAATCAACTTTGTATGTATTCTGAAAACAAAAGACTCAGAATTTGTACCCATGGAGATTTTTGATCCACGAGTTCAAACAGCAGAGTTTAAAAAAATCCTTTCCAGCCAATCAGTGTGTACGGCGGCACATATGAGGCCATGTCATTATTGTACTCATGGCATTAATAATTGATTTTACCTTTGTATTGTTTTGAAAACGTTTATCAAATATCCCTTGATAGCAATGGCGGATCCAGAGGGGAGCCTCCAAAATCATCTGAGTGGTGGTATGCTTTTTTAGTGTTTATTGTGCTAAAACCAACCTTCGGTGACGTCAAGCATCTCCAAACGAGCTCAAGCCCCCTCCAAATGACTATCCTGGATCCGCCACTGCTTGATAGTTTTTTGTATTTTTTATCCAAATATTTGGCTAAATATGTGGTCATGACTTGTTTGAAAAATATAATTCAGCATATGGTCTAGTTCAGTTTAACCAAAATTAGACAATTTTTTGTTATTTTTTCTTTGACTGAGCGGGGCTTATACATTTTTTTCGCTGCCATTCTGGACTATATCACTGTTGCAAGGGTATTTATTCACTTTAACTTTAGGATTTTAAAAATTATTTATTTATATTACCAGATTCATTCTTCATTTATCAGCAGATGGTTAAAGACCAGCTCTTGTAAAACTGAAATGTTCTTGTAGTACACAAATAAAATCTCGGAAATAATTATCTTTAAGTTCAGTTTTATGTTTAGCAATTTTGGTCAAATCTGTGCCTAACCAAACCTAAAAATTTGTTCTTTTTACCAGCTTTTATTTAATTTGCCTTGTTAGTATGTGTGGGTCAAATCTTGAAACTGCATTTTAAATCAGTTATCTCCAACCCATTGAGCTCACTTTTTGTAAAAACGTTTGTTTGGTTGGCAATGCAGAGTTAGCTAAGTGACATCATTCTCAATTCAATATGGTGAACATCCAAAGGTGAGGGGTCAATTACTTTTTATGCATCTCCCATGACATGGGTATGAAATGAAAGGGTTTGCTGAGATGAATACTAAAAATAAATTGAAGTCACTCTATATTCAATAGGGTATTTGCCTCAAGATGGCGGATTTTTATTTCAATGGACCTGAAATATTGAACAAACGCTTATTTTTAGTTATTTTTTTTTAAATTATTAGTTTTTTTCAAATTATTTTGTATAAGCTTAAGCTGAAAATCATGTTTCACAACAATATGTTCTTACAAACGTGTCTTAATTTCTTTGACTGTTTAAAAAATGTTGATAAGATTAACTAGTTTTGTCAGTGTTGCTGACTATGTAATATATTGGAAAGACTTACATGTTTTGGTACAATTGGAAAATCTTCAGTGTGTCTTCAAGTTCATACGAGGGCTGCCTATTATATTTCGAGATTGGACAACCCTAGTGTTGCAATCTGACAACTGACAGCTCTATCGTAAAGTTTGACATTTTTGAGGTTCTACGTACTCAGAACGTTTTGACGTACGAGCGCTATGTGTTGTTTATAGTAACTTAAAGGATTCATCTCGACCAAAAAATGGAATTAAATCGTGAACATTTTCTTGCGATTATTTTTTACAACTTTCGAGGTGGATTAAGTCAGCAAGGGTGCATGGATGAACTTAATTTAACTTTTGGCGATGAAACTCCATCAAGGACCACTGTTCATTGATGGTATGGTGAATTCAATTGAGGTCGTAGTTCACTCCAAGACGAATTTCGTGAAGGTCGTCCAAAAACAGTTGTTGTTCCGGAAACCATTGATGTTGTGCGCGAACTGATATTGCAAGATCGTCATGTGACCTATCGTGAGATTGAGTCAACCTTACACATTAGTGGGACCAGCATACATTCAATATTGCATAAACATTTGAATGTCAAAAAAAATTGTTCACATTGGATCCCACACAATTTGTCAATAGTTCAAAAAAAGACTCGTGTCTATTGGTCGAAAGAAAAGCTCAAAAAATACGATCGTGGAGCTTCAAAACACATTTATGACATAGTGACAGGTGATGAATCGTGGATTTACGCGTATGAGCCCGAAAGTAAACAGCAGTCGACTGTATGGGTGTTTCAAGATGAGCCGAATCCAACAAAAGTTGTTCGCGCACAATGCACTTCCAAGCAAATGATCGCTTGTTTTTTCGGAAAAACTGGAAATGTCGCAACCATACCACTAGAACAACGCAGGAAAGTCAATTCTGAGTGGTACACAACCATTTGTTTGCCAGTTGTCTTCCAAGAAATGAGGAAAACTAACCGCCGAAGACGGATCACTCTTCACCACGACAATGCGAGCTCTCACACATCGGCTCAAACAACTGCATTTTTGACCACTCAAAACATCGATTTGATGAGTCATCCGCCGTATAGTCCTGACTTGTCACCAAATGTCTTCTTTTTATTTCCGTACGTAAAAAACAAACTGAAAGGTAAACGTTTTTCGACACCTGAAGAAGCGGTTGCTGCGTTCAGAATGCATGTTTTGGAGATACCTCAATCAGAGTTAAAAAGTGCTTCGACAATTGGTTCAAACGCCTGCAAAAGTGTATAGATCTTCATGGGGAATATTTTGAAAAACAGTAAAGCGATTTTCTATGATTAATATGTGTTTTTGTTCTCTAATCCCGAAATATAAAAGACAGCCCTCGTATAGGTCTAAATTAATAATATCTTGGTAACTTTGTCAAGGAAATATTACATGGAAACCAGTGTTCAAGGCATGCAATACGAATTTGGAACTTGAAGATAAATTTCACATAATTTTCTCACAAATAAAGGAATTACTTCAAATTCAAATGAGCTATCACCTATAACTTCTTACCATTTAAAATTTTTAATGGGCCTTTGGGATGGGGTGGGGTAAGGGAATGAATGAAATTTTGTTTAAACAGCAGCTCTTCTTTTCAATAATAAATGTCTTACATACCTCATCGATTTTTTAACAATCTCAAATTTCGAGAAATCCGAAATTAAAAATTTGAAAACCTTGGCATAATATGATCTTTATAGCTGAGATCTACAGGTAAGTAATTGTAAATATTGTAGTATAATTTGTTAATCAGTATCTGTTATCCCTACTAGAAACTTTTAGCAGATATAAAATTGATGCTAACTAAGCTGAGTTATATATTTTTTTTAACATATCTAAATTTACAATAAATGACACTATAAATATCTGCTTAGATTTTCATGATTCATACAATACCACTTAACTGCTCTGTTGGTGTAACAAGTGTATTAATAAAAACAATAAATTTAATACCAAACGAATAAGGCTTGCAACCAATGACACAATTTGCATTTTCATTGTAAATTTCTATAAATTCAACTGTTTTTGCAATAGGTCAAACAGTATTTCTGATATTATCATAATTTGTTTTGTTATTGTATTGGAAGTAGTTTTACGCCTAAAACATTCCCATTCCAAATCTTCCCCTAAATCCTAAAGTCTCAGACCGAAACTCTTGCAGTTTTAACGAAGGAGATAAGCCCTGTCAGCCGTGTTCGATCAGATGCAAAGGGGTGCAGGGTCTCGTACCGACGTTGCAGTGTAGAATTTGCCTATGCCTTTACCACCACGAATGCGTAGGGATAGCCTCGAATCTGTCGATGCTTTACGTTTGCAAGGTACGATGTTTATTAAATTTACGATCGCAAAAAAAGTTACATTGTTTATCACGTGCAGACGAGACAGAGTGGATCGGAGCTATTGTAGTGACAATGTACATACAACCTTTTTCCAAGCTGTTCCCGTTAATGTTTTTCCGTTGCTGTAGTGTGTTTATGCGTTGCATGGTTATATTTTCGTTTTATTAAAACGATATATTTGCTGTTAGTATATATTTAAATGCATTAAGTGGAAAATCATTAATATGATATATTTGTAAGGTTTTTGTGTATTTTCTGTTTAGAACAATCAATAGAAAATTTATTATTCAAAAAAATTAATAGCAACAACTTTCTACACCATTACTTAAGAGGTAGTCCAAAGATAATTAAAACAAATTTTAACTCCAAAACTCCAGTTGAATTGGCAAAAAATCACCTTTTTGTATTATTTTGTATAGTTTGTCCTAAAATATGTGGACAATTAATTTCCTAGTTTTGGTTAGAACACAAAAAAATAATCACAATAATCGTAATCAATTGCCGTCCCCATAGATACATACATCTCCCAAAGTACACCTGTAAATATATTTTTAATAGACAACCTTTAAGATGGTTGTCCATTTTAATAATTTTCCAATATGATTGACACTTAAAACAAACCAACTTATAAACATTTGGCTTACTTAATTTGTTATTGACACAATAATGCCATTTTTTACACACTCTGTGTGTGTATATTTTTAACATGCTTTTATTAGATTCACTTCTAACTATGTAATCAAAGATTCGAGGTCAATTGTAGCCTACTTCTAATTGTCGTATCGAAATGAAGCTTTGTATGTATATATAGTTTGGACAACAATACCATTATTTGGTACTATGGAGGTCATCTGATACTATATTTGGAAGGTTTTAGTTTAGTCTGTTAACAAAGACATATCGATCTAGTATAGTTAAGGCCCTATTCCATTATTAAGTTTTTATAAAATTCAATACATCTGGTAAGTTTGTCCTGCGTAAATAAGACTGTCCGGAACGGAAAAAATAAACTAAAAAGTGAAATTTAATTAAGTTTCAAAGGAACTCTGAAGGACTGCGTTGTCAATGGCAAAGAAACTATGAAAAAAGTCACAATTTTCAAATGTAAAATTAAAATGTTTCACAATATCTATTGTTTGACTTATAAGTATTGATAAACTTGTTGCAGTTTTGCTAATAAATTGGTAAATGGTTGACAACTTTGAACATTTTTTTCTCGAACTTTTGACATATAAGACTTTTTTATATATATTGATCAGTTCTATTGTCTACCAAAATATCTGCACTGCATTATGTTACACCCTGTATAAATATTATGGGTTTATCGAGATTATAACAAATCTCAAAACTTGTACTGAACCATTAGTATCACCAAAATATTTTTAGTTTAAGATCAAGCTACCTTTTGGGACTTTTATCCTACAGACTGTAATAAATGACATCATTTTGTCAAAGTTGCCAAATCAATTAAATAAGCTAAATGTTTAAAAGGTGGTTTATTTTAAGGAGTCTTATCTAGTGCTCATCAGAGTTATTAAGAAATATATATTTCAAGGCGTACTTAGGGGGTCTTTACCTCCTTAGGGGTGGACCACAGGAAGCATATTTAATGAGCAATTTATAAAAATAAGCAAAGATTTGGGAAATCATCGTTTATTATGTGTACATTGGATTTTTTTTTCACATTAATACTATTTTCTCAATGTAACCCTATTAACTTCAGTTGCCCTATCTGAACTTAACAAACGGATTCTAAAAGTAAATATGATAAATACTATTCATAATTCTCAGATTTTCGTATAAATTTGTTAAAATATAGCAAAAATGCTTCTGAACATAGCGCGATATGAAAGAAAAAACATATTAAAGCGCTATTTCGACTTTTCCCATTAAAAAATCATCTCCTTTGTTTTTAATTCTCGACAAATGAATGTAAGACCATGCAAATATTTTCCATGATATCTGCAAAAACCAAAAAAGTCTATTTTCTATCCCGACTTGACCATACAATATATGGCATCACACTCCCTCTAAATTCACTAAACCCCAGTTATCCTAGATATCAAAAGGAAGCCCTTGCCAGGTAGCCCGTGGTTGGAGTCGTGGCGGCAGTTTCCATGAATTTTCTGACCGTCCGGGCTGTTCCTAACAGGACAGCTTTTTGCATTTGTAAAGATGTTCGTGCAGACCGAGGTATTTTAAATTATTTAATAGATGTTTTGGGACTAGTCCTGTCGTTGACATAACAATTGGTACAGTTCGTGTGTTGTTCATGTCCTACTGAGTCTTTATTTGAAATTCCAAATCTCTATATTTGGTTATTTTCTCAGCCTGCTTGATATTTATATTATTGTCGTTAGGAATTGCTATGTCAATTAAAGTTGTTTTCCAAGAGACTTTATCTACCAAAACTATATCTGGTCTATTGTGAGCAACAGTCCTATCGGTCAGTATCGTGCGGCCCCAATACAGCTTGTAGTTGTTATTTTCTAAAACAGATTCTGGTTTGTATTTATAGTATAGTAATCTTACCGACTGTGATAATTCAAGTTTCAGTGCTAGTGCCTGGTGAAGTATTTTTGCGACAGCATCCTGTCGTTCTTTGTATTCAGTTGCAGCGAACGTTTGACAACCTCCTGTGATATGCTGGATAGATTCAGATGTTTGGCAACCATACCTGCATCTGTCGTTTTTAATAGAAGGGTCTTTAACGATGTACTTTAGGTAGTTCTTAGTTGGAATTACTTGATCTTGGATTACCAATATAAAGCCTTCCGTTTTAGGAAACATATGGCCAGAGATCAACCAGTAGTTCGACGCTGCACTGACATAATCTTGGTTGACGTAATTTATATGTCTTTCATGAAGGGGCTTCTCTTTCCATTGCAGCAGTTCCTGATCTGTGGTCTGGTGTAGGGATGATCGATATTAGAAAAACATTGATGTTGGCATCGATCTTAACATCGAATCAAAAGTATCGATGTACAATAAACATCGAAAGAAAAACATCGATGTTTTTGGACATCGATGTTTTAGTTAGGTGGCAAAATAAAGAAGCTATTTTATTTATTAACACGACCGCCACCATTGAAATTAAAAGTGGAGACCTAGGTCGTATCCCTTTTTATTACATATTTATATTATACTTTGTAATCATATAATAGGAATTGGTTTTTAATTTTCTTTAAAAACTGCAAACGGCAAGAGGTTTATACGTAAACCTATCAGCCAACGGAAAACGTTCCTAAAGTGGTTCGGAAAATTGGCAGAGAAACATAAGCATTACAAAATTTAGGGAAAAACTGTTGGCCATCATTACTAAGAACCAAATGTTTTAAAAATCTCAGATTTCCCAACAGAAGCATGAATTTCATAACGTTGTAGTTGGAAAATGAGGTCACTGTGTTCTATGTCACAAGCATGATTGTGAAGAATTTGGTAGATTGCACACAGAAAACAAGACTAATTCAACAATGTGCAAATGTGATATTTACAATCATTATGTGTAACTTATTGTATTGTAAGCAATGGCTGTAATCTATTAACTTCATCGACAGAATAGATTATTCTGTGCTTTAACTTTATTTCTCACACCACACAATCTACTATACCTAATTCCCGCTAGATGGCCTAGACTGCATCGATATTTATTCTTATAACATCGATGTATCGCTGTTATCGATAACTTAACATCGATGTCAAAACATCGATGTTTTCGCGCTAAACATCGATGATTATTCAACATGGATGAATATCGATCATCCCTAGTCTGGTGGTGTAATTGGACATGTTGTTGTATCAGTCGCATTGGTGTTGAGTCATCAACCTGGCACATGACTCTGTGTAAATCAGAAAAATCTCTGAGTTTCTGGAAATGACTATCCAAATAGAAATTTGTTGATCTAATTGTTTGCTTAGATCTGTCAATCCTCTTCCTCCTTCATACCGTGGCAAAGTTGTATGTTCGACAGAGCTCTTTGGATGGTGAATTTGAGCTTTTGTTAGTAAAATTCGTACTTTTCGTTGTAATTTTCTATTATTATTTTTGTTTTTATCTTATGTAGGACATGGTACAAGCTGGTTAATGTTTTACAAAATCCTCAGTGCTTGTCTCTATTGATCGGATTATTTCAATGTAAAATGATTGTATGCAGTCATATTTATTTTCTAGCATTTCATGTGTGTTAGACTCATGACTTTTTAGATGTCCTTAGACTGAAATCTTCTCTTTTTTGTTTCTTTACATTTCCAAATTAACCCAACCATTAGGTTAAAAAATCTGCAATTTCAAGAGAAATATGTTTAATTCATTGAAATGTTAAGTGATTTATAATTTAGAAATTATTTAATTATGTATGAAAATTGCACAAAATTGTTCATAGAAGTTATGATCAGGAAAAAATTTGTTATAGTTCGTCAATTTTTCACACGTGGTATAAAAAATGGTCCAATGTTTCCTACAGGGCACAATGCATGCCAAATAGTGACAGTATATACTTTTGTATATGTGAATTATTCATAGTAGTTAAAATCTTGTGATCCTGTTTAACACTTTTCTATCTAAATTTCCTATTTTTTCCTGTTGGGTTCTAGAAGAAAATTTAATACATATTAATTTTATTAAATATGTCTATTGGGATAATATTTAAACGCAATTTTTACTGTATAATTCACTGTAGTAATAATAAACGTAGGTGATGGGTTATATTGTTTCTAAATGATAATGCCCTAAACTACCTAACCAAATAATCCTGTGCTTCATGGAATAATTTAACCGAATCCATTACAGAATTTTTGCTCCATCCATTCTGTCCGTTAATGAGATTTCTTAATGATAAGCAACAACAACAAATTGACTTGTGAAAAAATATCTCGTTCGTTGTAGTAATTCTGTTTCTTGTTCTGCAGAATTGTCAACTAGATAGTCAAGGAGAGAAAGCGGGTCAGTCTCCGACACTTGTTGCCCCGCCACCTCTAACGCCTATTAACACCTTCAAAACGGCCGGTGTGCAATCCACAAGCGTGTTACCCAAACTCCAGAGAATACCTCGACCAGACGATCCCGCCTTCCTAAACGAAACCGATTCCATTCCCGATGAATACCCCGAAATGCCGAATTTAGTGTCTGAAGTTCCTCCCAAGCCCGTCACCCCACCTCCCCAAGCGACGGTTAGTAACGAGACTAGTAAATCACTAGTCGGATCGGTGACCACTTGGTTACCTCACAATTCCAAAATCGTTGACGATATCCCACCGAATTATGAGGAACCTACTGAGGTGCCGAGACCGCAGTACGTCGAATATTTGGCGGGAAGGAAATTCCTGGTCATACCGAAACACAATTTCATGACCGTTTCACCTACCGTGGCTGCGGGCGCGGTCACGAGAAGGCCCGTATCCAACGTGTTAGAAAATTCACAGAGACAAACCGACGATCGAGAAAGTCTCGCTCCTGATCCCGATCCCGATCCAGATCCCGTTAGCAAACCCGCATCAGATTCACCATCGAAACCAGAGAATTCCCAAACACCTGAAGCAATGGATGTCGACGCAACATGCGATCCCGTTGCTACAATGGATGTGGACGGGAAAACTGGTGACGATGGAAAAGTATCGGATCAAAATGAAGAGTGAGTGATTTTTTTTACTGTTTTTTTTTCTTTCAATTTTCAGGTTTTACATGCTTTTCCATCCCCCGTTTTTGTGTTTCCTTTTGTGCGTAAACTATTCCAATACACTGACTTTTTTTTCAAAAATGTACCCTTTTAAAACTTATTTAAGGGAAATATACAGAGTTGTTCATAAAGACACTACACATGTATATTTCTACAAATTTATATTGTTTTTTTGTGAAGTCTATACAGGATCCTTCATTAATCATGGATCAGCACGCAGTGTGTTGATTCCACAGATGTCAGGTATTATTTATTTTAGTTTTAAGTGTATCCAAAAATTAAACAAGCGAAAACTTTGTAGAACGTAAAGCGAATGTAAGTAATTATTAAAAGATTTCAATTGTGATTGAAACCAACGTAAAATCAGGGTCAATAATAATGTTTCATGTTCCTGAATTTCAGTTATGGAATGGTCGTATATGGCCTTGCTGTGGTACATGAAGTTTGTTCTATTCCGGACCAAATTGGTATTCTCGAATTGGTAAACGATACAATAGTCTTTGGACTTATAAAATTAAAATATGGGGAATTATCAAAACTTCTTCAATATCTTCCATGTTGCGTAGAAGTTTTAAAATTTATAGTCCAAATAAATTAATTTCCTCTGCCCAACAACAATACAAAACAAAACTAACTGACAAATTTGGTTACTATAAATGTCAAAATTATGTATACGTTTGACCGTCACAATCTCTTGTCGTACAAGACCTTCGAGAATACCAAATAAACGCCATTTATGTCAAAATTCATTCGTTTGACGCCATTATTCGAGTGGTAGAGAGGTCGAATGGTTTCGAGAATCGGATCCCAATTCGTTCAATCAAAAAATTAATAGAGATTTTTTCATGCAAAAAATATTGTTAGTATACTGACTTGATTTGTAATGATATTTTGCTGTTTTCTACTCACAACTATGGTCCTTTACTTTGTCATTAACATTGTGAGTTGTAGAGTAAGAAAATACCAACAAAATGAGCCCGAGATCGATCTGATCTGCTCTTTTGTAACAGAGAAAAACAAAAGAAATCATGGAGATTTTCGCATTTTTTGAAATCATATCTTCGTCACTTTTGAGTAGAGCTGGTTGTGGTAATAGTAATTTATATTGACGGGAATTGATCCGATATTTCGTGGAATCGGCATTCATCCGATATTAACAAAGTAGTGGATATAAATTATAGTGAGTCCGACTGTGTTTGTAAATAAATCCAAGAACCCGAAGAGTAAATAAAAACATAACTTTACGCATGCTTAAAGCAGGCGCTATCAGTTTATTAGTTTTTCAACAATTACCGTGTGTTGTTTTTTACCCACTACTTTTTCAGCGTGCCTCCATCCGTCATGGACTATCTGATTTAAATTTTGAGAAGGGTTGTGGAAAGTAGAGGTCTCATTCTACAAAGCCACTATTTTCATTTTTTAATCAATATCTGAGATATATGAAAAATGTTCGCAAACATTACCAAAAATGGGCGAGGGAGTGAATATGGTCGAATTGTTGGGGGAATTTCTGGGGGGAAGAATTATTTTACATAGTAATAAATAATAGAAGCAGGGTGTCTGTAATTATAATTTTATTTAAATTTCAATCTATTGTGATGTTCCGAAAACCCAAAATCCACAAATTTAAGCAAAAACGTTTTCGAGGAAGCGATTTAATATAAATAGATAAACAAAGTGATCTCTTATTTGATGTAAAATAACATTGTACAAATAGCCTAATATGGAAGCTTTTTAGCTACAGTTACTATCGAAACGGAACGTAATAAGTATGTTCGTAAGGTGATCTGATTTTTGTTTTGTTTTTGTGTCTTATTTAAATTTTAGGTTTTAATAATCTGTTTTTATTTCCATTGAATGTATTTACTACCGGTTGTCCGTAATTTCAAATGTTTGAAAAATTCCCCGCCAACCAAGATAACTGGCACAGACACTGTCGAGATCGCTGTTTCGTGGAGAAGTTTACAAAGCGTTGAAATGCTTGGAGGTGGTCTTCACCCAATAAACCATACGTCATTCTAAGACGCAGAACGATTTGGAGTCACAAAACATTTAAGAATTGTGCGTTCTATCGTAACGTTATAATTATATTGATTTACAGA
This sequence comes from Octodonta nipae, assembly GCA_034190945.1. NCBI lineage: Eukaryota > Metazoa > Arthropoda > Insecta > Coleoptera > Chrysomelidae > Octodonta > Octodonta nipae. The sequence goes on from CM067224.1 coordinate 68,487,759, forward strand.
ATACGGCTGCAGCAACCATGTTCATCTCACTACTACATTTGTAGGCTAGCCCATTTTTGGTTATGTTTGCGATAGGCATGTATAAAGTAGATATAAATTGCTATAGTTCCCACAGGTCCAGTGCTACAACTTCAAAGGTTACGAAGATATGCTTGAAAGAAATTGCTATTTTTTCCAGTTTATCTTGTTATTCTGTCTTACTAATGATCCGATCGAATAGATCTTCGGCTCATTTTGTTGTTATTTTGATACTTTACAATTCACCTGTTGACACCACAGAGATTATTGTATTATTATCGATTTTATATGCATGCAAAGAAAAAAAAGTTATTTTCATAGCCTAAATTCTTTATAACAACGTAAAGGAGTATGGTTGTGGAGTTGCGAGTGGAAAACAGCAAAATATCCCCATCGTTCTTAATGTGATCGCACAGTCGGTATCCTGATAGTATTTTTTGCATATCATCAGTTAATTTTTGCTCTATTGATTAGAATATTGTGCACATTGTAAGGTTTGCCTCATTTCGTTCTTCAACCTCTGGTGAGTATTTCCCCATCACCAGAGACCATGGATTTAAAACTTAAGAATACATATACACATTGCTATCAGAAATTATTGGTATTTTTCCAGTTTAAAATTAAAACAACATTCTTAACTCATGAGCCTCTAAGGGTTTAAAGCCCAGATCATTTTTTTTTGTAATATCCCAGAAAAAACGGCATATGAAATATGGACTTTGTTTTGATTTCAATAATTTTGGTAGGTATATTGTTACGAGTTTTAACTTTGCACCGTCTATAAAATAAACATTATTTCTTGCTTTTTAGGTACATTACTTTTTTATTTTTTCGGAGTTCGTTTTTCTGATTTTTGTTTTTGTTTTTTGTTTCTTATTTAATATTTAGGTTTTAATAGTCTGTGTTTCTTACAACTTGGATTATTTACTTTTCTCTTGACATGATATAGTTTATCACATTTTTCTTCCAAAATGGAGGAGGTGATCTATTCCGATTACCTTTTTTTTGTTTAAATGTAACTAACGAACTGGTTGTGTAAAGGGATGAAATTTCATATTGAAGATATACCAGTATGGTTTTAGGTATACCTACGGGTTGATTTCTCCAAAACCCCTTAATGATTTTTATAATTTTTTAAATTATATTCTATTGAAGGAAGTGGTCCTATATATTTTTATGTGATTTGTAATGTATAGTTTTTCAAAAAATCTCCGAAAAAAAACTCAATAAATCAATAACATCAGCAAAGTGTCAAACATGACATTTCCTCAAAAATATTTAAATTCATACATTAAGCGATTTCAATAGTACTAAAAAAGATATAAATAATTGGGAAAACAAAACATTTCAATATAAATAGAACATTTACAGTTGTTAGGGATCAGCACAAAGTAATAAATACTAAATATGTAACGTTTGTCATAGTAAGCCATGTTGCTTACAGTGGAGGTGGCGAATATCAGGACTGGTAAATAATTAATTTCTTTCAACCTCTCCACGTGAATGACGTTAATCTTTATTAGGTGTACATATTTCGCTTGCATAATGCAAAGCATCATCAGCACCATATACAAAATTCTTCTTAATATTACAAAGCAAATTACAGTACAAACACATAAAATATAGTCGTTAAATAGCCTTACCTAAATTAAAATAAAGTCGTAAATTTATAATTATCATTAATCCCTTATGAGGGGAAAGTACAATACTAGGAACATCAAAGTGTGTGTGTGCAGTAGCACGTTCAGGTAGCGTATGTAAGGAAATGAACCTGGTGTAGAAATTATGATTACTGACGGAACTGAAGATGAGTTATTTGGATCGTTCGGAGAAGTTCGTTGTACAAGTCGGTGAAGAAGAGGAAGATTGGGAAAGGTGAGGTATGTATGAAAGGCAAACATAACCTACAAATGAAAACACAGCTTTGTGTAAACAAAATAAAATATATATGGGTAGGTATGAGCCACTATTGTGATAGAAAGTATGGATAAATTCATTTGCCGGTGAGATGTGGGCATGTTGAGGTAAATCAAGCTTTGATGGGGTGGAGGGCTAATGGATTAAAAAGTGTCAGGCAATCGAAATGAATTTGTTCGTTTACACAATTGATGGTTGTATTTTTGCAGGTTTTATTGATGTATAAAATTTCCAATAAGTTCATTAAACGATCTTTATTGCAAATATGTAAGATTTTTGTGTTTTGGTTGTGGTCTGTGGTCAAAGGTGTGGTTGTTGGAGAGAATATGGTTGGCAAAGGACGAAGGGGCCTGAATATCGGCCCGATATTCAGACCCCCAGATAATGCATCAGCCCTCCATCCCATCAAGCCGGATCCTTGATTTACCTGAACATGCCCACATCTCACCGGCAAATGAATGTATCCATACCTTCTATCACAATAGTCGCTCATACCTACCCATATATATTTTAATTTGTTTACACAAAGATGTGTTTTCATTTGTAGGTTATGTTTTGCCTTTCACACCTCGCCTTTCCCAATCTTCCTCTTCTTCTTTGTTCCGTCAGTAATCATAATTTCTACACCAGGTTCAATTCCTTACATACGCTACCTGAACGTGCTACTGCACACACACTTTGATGTTCCTAGTATTGTACTTTCCCCTCATAAGGGATTAATGATAATTTTAAATTTACGACTTTATTTGAATTTAGGTAAGGCTATTTAACGACTATATTTTATGTGTTTGTACTGTAATTTGATTTGTAGTATTAAGAAGAATTTTGTATATGGTGCTGATGATGCTTTCCATTATGCAAGCGAAACATATGTACACCTAATAAAGATTTACGTCATTCACTTGGAGAGGTTGAAAGAAATTAATTATTTACTAGTCCAAATATGTAACGTGCTTATTCTATACAAATTAATTACCTATATTGCATATATTTGAAGAGCCAAGCAATCAAGTTTGAGGAAATAGGTATATAAGGACTGCAGGTTTAGGCTTGCTTGGCGATGATGTTAGAGCCAGCGGCAATGAACTTGTGAAAGGCCGATCTTCATTCTAATCGTAAACATAATTTAATTTGAGAAGATTGTGTCTTTCATTAATAATTGATTTTGTTATAGAGCAAACTCTGCACCAGCAGCAGTAGCAGTAGCACCGCCGAAGCCCAAAAAGAGGACGATAAAGTTGAGCAGCATCACGAATACCGAAGAAAAGGAAGAAAACAAATTCATGGGCAATTATTTACAGAACTTGTCATACGGTTACAGTACGCTTCTGTACGTGTTCCAGTATTTGAAAGTGCAAGATTTATTGAGAGCGGGTTGCGTGTGCACCATGTGGAGAGACATCGCTGGCCATCCTATGTTGTGGAGGACGGTGAGAATGAAGAATTCCCAAGTGCACAGCTTCGAAGGACTGGCCAACAGTTTGAAGAAGCACGGCACACGCCATCTCGACTTGAGGAAAATGCTTTTGCCGACAGGTGGCGATGAAATCTGGCCGGAATTCTCGAAATCCATCGAAAAAGTCGATACTCTGAGGAAAATCGAATTGTGTCGATGTCCAGCGTCTGTTGTACAGAACTTAGCCGTTTCGAATCCCCAGTTGGAGGTCATAAACGCTGTCACGATCAAATGCGAAAGCATGGATTTGGAACCTTTGAAATCTTTGACCAACATCAAAGAATTGCGGTTGAAATCAACCGGAGGTTTGACGCTCACCTCGAACTTGGATTCGTTAAGGGACATGAAAGAGCTCAGGCATTTATCTCTAACTTCCATTCGAGATTTGGACAGAATAAATTTAAACGTTATAGCTGAATTGACGAATCTCGAATCGCTCGATTTGGGCGAGTGCACCGATTTCCCGAAAACCTTCGGTAGCGAAATCCTGGTCAAGCTGGATAAGCTCGAAAAACTGAGGCTGGAAAAAGGGCAAGGTTTGTGTCATACGTTCGAAATTCTGGACGCCGTTAAAGACATGAAGCGCTTGGAGCAACTGGAACTCGTGAATTTCGACATCAAAGCCGGATTTGACAAGGCGCTCGGCGTTTGCCATAACATCAAGAAGTTGCTGATCATTCCTACGTACATATCGCAGAGTGCGACCACGAATCACATGGTGTTGGGCGGTGTCTTGAGGCTACAAAAGACTTTGTCGCACTTCGTATGGGGAGTCACTTTGGAATTGTTGCGGGTCACGGAATTGTTTGTCGATCAGTGTGAAGAACCGGAAAAGAAGGAAAAAAGGGATAAGAAGGGCGGCGGAAATGGTGGCGATAGCATTCCAGTTTTGAAACCGGTGCCGCTACTGATGGACAGAGATGGGGAGATTCCTCCCGCTCACGATCCACCGCAAGTTGAAATACTGGCGTTGCCGAGTTTGCAAAAACTGCTGATGCAAAATTTGCCCACGACGAGGGTCAAAATTTTGAAAATTCCCTTCCACGCAACGTGGAGGCAGAGCATAACGGATTCAGTGAATTAGGTTTAGTAGTGTTTCTACAAAAAATAAATCTCTTAGATTTAGTAAAGTGTATTAAAAATTTATGACTTAGAATGTAGATCTTCAAAGTATTTCTTTAATAATTAATTGTTAAGAACATATATTTTGTTCATAGAATGGTTTTTTTTTCTTTTTTGTTTACGGTGATTACCTTTTATGACTTTTTCTGGAAGGTGTTGTAAATAATAGATTACCAATGATTTGGTGTTTTTTTACGTTCATGCTCTTAATTATCGTAGACATGTGTACCAAAATTATTTGAAAACATAAATTATTGTACAATTTCAAATAAATTTTATAAAGTTTTAAGGAAATCTGTGTGAACTTTGAATTTCTCCAAAATTACATTGCTGAAAGGACAGTGTGGGCGACTACTGTTAAGAAACCAACAAATGCAAACAGAAAATTGTAATATATTGGGTGTTTCTAACCATTTGCACCATCTCTTAATGGCGACTACACTTCCTGCCGTAAACCCACTCTATAATGTAATTTAACATGCTTTGTCGCCTGTAAAGTGAACTTGAAGTTGTCGGTTCAGACTGGACCACGGTGTAAGATTAAAAGGTGGACCGGACCGACTCGTATTGAAAGTTGAGAAATGAGTCAGTATTTCATTTAACAACCACCGATGGCGCCACCATAACATGTGTACCAATTATATGTTCAAAAAATTTAATAAAATGGAATATATCGTACAAATTAAATATGGATTAGTTTCTTACGATACACAAATATTAAAATGGTAAATAGTGCTTTTAATTTGTACAATTTTTAAAACATAACTCTTAATACCCCAGGCCATCTGGCGACGAGGGGCTGTTAAAAGATAAAGAGGCAGACCATATACATTGTTATTGTTTTTGAAAAACTCAAAGTGCCATAAAGAAAAATATGATTTTTTTTGTATACAGTATTTGCTATTTTTATGTGTGACAATGCAGTTTAACGATGAAGAAAAAGTACCAGCAGACTGGTAATGGCATTGAATGGTACATATGCTACGCAGCGCCATCTAGTGACTAAAGATCTAAATTCTCAATAAGGGAACGCGTTTTTGAGATCTTACACCGTGGACTGTGGCCTGATTCATAATCAACTTGTAACTTGTAGAATTTCGTTTCGTAATTCAACAAAATCATTCTACAAGTTATAAATTACAAAATCCAAAATACTAGTATTCGAAATGTGCACGACGTTCTCATTTCAAATACTAATATTTTGGATTTTACAAGTTGTAAATTGTAGAATAATTTTGTTGAATTACAAATCGAAATTTTACAAGTTACAAATTGATTATGAAAAGGCTCCTGGGGGCCGATTCTCGAACCATTCGACAGGTCTACTATACGACTTTCGACGTAAGTCGCATGAAAAGTTGAGGTATATGAAGTTTAACCCATGTATTAAACTTTATTTATGTCAGATTTCATACGACATACGTCCGAAGTCGAGTGGTAGAACCGTCGAATGGTTTCAAGAATCGGGGCCCTGAACGAATTATTTTTACCATCAGTTTGAATTCTTTAGTAAACTCATCTAGTTTTGCTCCATTGATAATGTAAGAGGTTCACAGTCATGGGCGTATCGAGGGGGGTTTGGGCAGTGGGGCAGCTGCCTTCCCGGACCTGAAATGCCCCCCCCCCCTCTAGGACTATTTTTTTTCTAATTTGCCCCTCTCTAGAACAATTTTTTCTTTAATTTGGCCCTCCCAAAAGCTGGGTACGCTCCTGTTCACAGTGTCCTAAACACTCTTTTCTAACACCAGCATGAACTGACGTAAATTTAAAAAAACTTTTTATTACAAGCTGGTTCTAACTTCTGCTGTCTATAGAAAAAGTCCATATTAACATGTGGCCTAAAACGCACCTTTAGGAGTTATATGCCCTTAATAGCGCAAGACTTTTCTTTTATTGACAAAACAGTCGAAAATAAATAGAAAAAATGTATGGGTCCTACATAACTTTTTACTTTAAATAACATGTGCTACTCCGTTTTTACGTAACAATATTATCTTTGTCGAATTGTTAGGATTTTATAAATCTGCCGAGAAAATTGTAAAAAACGAAATAAAAAAAAATTCGGGCCGAAAACCCCCTTCACCAACCTAAATAGGACTTTCATGATTTGCATGTTGAGAAACGAAGTAGCACATGTTATTTGACGTAAAAAGTTTTGTAAGTTTTGTTTCTAAGGGTGCGTTTCATAGCAAATGATATTAGGGGCTTTTTGGCTTATTTTTATGAGTTATGTAAACAACAGAAGTTTGGAACCCTATTTTAGAAACACCCTGTATTTTGTCAACCAATAGGACCTGAACAAGTCTTTAAGTTGCTTGAATTTTGTCTAAAAGTGTAATTTTTGTAAGAAAGAATTCATTGTATGTACAACTTTTTTGAAAAAGAGGGACATTCAGTGGGATAAATCTGCCTTTTGGTTTTGTCGTCACACCCTAGATGCTACGCGATGATTAAAAGACCAATGAAGAAGGGATGTAAATAGCATTCCAAATTTTTATATTCTGGAATAACTGTTTATTACGCAGGAAGAAAAGGCAACTAAAAATGGGCTATTTTTATACAGAACACTTGGGCATAGACGCGAAGTATATTTTTGATATGAAGTTTTTGTTTATTGACTTAGATTCAAAGAAGAAATGCAGAATAATTCAGTACAAAGGCTGTTAATGATATTTTGTGCTTTTTAAGGTCCAACTTATCCTCCTTTTGTTAAATGTGGCATAACCGTTCGAATTCCATTTACAACTACGTATCTCCACGTGGTTTTCCTCCCATCCCCTAAGCTGATCTAGTACACGTCAACCCTGTATCAATAAGAATATGTAGGAGCAAAGGATAGGTTTATTCTTTGAAAGGTAAATTTAGAAGTCAGAGGAAAAGAAAACACAAACTCATTCTATATAATAAGTTTCTCACATTTACATTTTAATTATCGTATACGTATACATGATATTTATTATTCGTTCAAACATTCAAAGTTGATATTTCACTTTTTGATCCTCTGTTGGTGCTTCAAGTAAATGACTTGTTTGTTCAACATATGATTTTATAACATTCTCAGGTTATTTTCTAGTGATGTGCCAATTCGATTATTTCAGTAATCGATTAATGATATAACAGTAGCGATCTATAATCGATTATTAATCGATTTAAGTCTACTATAATTTATTAAGGTAGTGCTTGCTTATTTTGGTGTGCAATGACAAGATATTTTTAAGAAACTACCTAAAACGCCTTCGAAAATCGTAATTCTCACTACATAAACAGTTCTTTATAAAAATAAACAACTCAGGAAATGGAGATTTATTACAAGTAGTGTTTACATTAATATAAAGTTAAAAACATTAATGTAATGTAACAATAATATAATTTACAATAATTTTCATCACGTACATCAGCCTTGACAGCTGCTGTCAGTGCATCGCTAGCTGGATGTCACATATTCGTACTTTTAATGCAATTATTAACCGACTTCCAAAAAGGAGGAAGTCATCAATTCGTCGCGTTTTTTTTTGTATGTATGTTACCTGAATTCTTCTCCTGTGGTGAACCGTTTTGTATGAATATGGTCTTGTTTTATAGAGTATATATCCGGATTGGTGAAACTTCAAATTTGGGAAAAGAATTCTATGGATAAAGTGAAGAAATTTGTGAAAGAACACTTGCGTGCATGGAAGTCGACCAATATCCCTAACATATTGGTCGATTTTTCGAAAACTCCTTATGGATGTGTATAGTTTTTTAACGTTTAATCTATTAAGGAAGATCCCTAGGTGATCTCATATACTTTTCTGCGATGTGCAACTTGCAGTTTTGCAGAAAATCTCCGAAAATTCCAAAATTCTTATCAAAAATGTCATCGAAATGACATAACGGACATTTCCTTATAAATATTTTAATTCCAACGTAATAGTGCGGGAATTTTAGGCACTGGAAGTTTTAATTGCGAATTTGAAAATTTTCTGTGTACATCTCAAGCATATAGGCAGTAAAGCATAGTATTTTCGACTCCTTAAATCACTGAGTACCAAGCTCGTGTTGTTTGTATGCCCGG